>CM057815.1:34375926-34400926 GCA_030067965.1 Latrodectus elegans
ATTATCATCTGTTTTGTCATATTATAACTCATGTTAAATTATATGCAATTAAAATCATTTGTTATGAATCGAATTTGTGTGTTATAAATCTACTCTATCAAAACTTTTACAGTAAAATGTAAGAATGATATGCATCATTCGATGGCTTCTCGAAAAACAGATACTAAAGGAACATTATTTTCCGCTGACGGTGCAGTTAAGGCTCTATGGATAACAGAGGATCACATTCACAAAGTTATCTAACATTCTTGATGTATCCATTTCAATCACTGCTACTTACTAAGATGAAAACACTCATTAATAATTAAATTTGGATTTGTTCCCTGAATTATATCATTGGGATATAAAATATTTTTAAAAGCATAACTAACTATCATTACTGAAATTCGGATGATTTTCGTATTGTCTACAAATGACACCCAAGACCCACACCATACAAGTTGTTTTAGTAAAATATACTGAATTCTGTTATTTTTCTGGCACATTTGGGTCTGAGTGTGCTTATTGGATGCTGTTGTGGTATATCCTGAATAGCTGTAAACTCTTCGAGAGTTAAACAGTTTCTAAAACACATAGGAAATTGTAACTTTATAACAAATTGCACTAAAATGACACTCTTAGCTATCTGGCATGCCATGATAATGTGTGGTTAATTCATAAATTCTGAATGACTGTAGCTCAAACTTACAACAATTTTTTTTTTATATGAATATAATTTCTCCGTAAATACGTTTTTAACGAGAAGCATTCCAAATTAACAAAACATTCATATCATTAATATCCACATTCTCGTTACAAAATTAAAAATGCTAACAGTATAAATAAAAAGATTGCAAGGATTTGGGTTTCTCGGTCTTAAATTTTGAACTATTAATCCACGGTTTTTATTTCGATCAAAGTTCAATTGAACACAAATGATACATGAAGTTTTATTTTTATCTATCAATCCTTAAATCAAATATATTTTATTGAATGATCAGTAAAATCTATGTTCCTTTCAATCAAATTTTTGAATAACAATATTACATGGGATACAGTATTTATATAAGTTATTTATCTGAACTGTGATAAGTTTATTCATGGCTTTTTTTATTGAATTCTCTTGCCAACCAAACGTGTACAGATGCCGATGACATGGTTGGTCTTCACATCCTTGAGCACACCATAAAAATGTTCCTATAATAATACAATTTACTTTGGAAAAGCTGCCTATTCACACACACACACAGACACACACACACACAGACACACACACACACACACACACACAGACACACACACACACACACACAGACACACACACACAGACACACACACACAGACACACACACACACAGACACACACACACATATATATATATATATATATATATATATTAATACACTTCTTAGAAATCCTTTAGATCTGCTATTCGTGTAACTCAAATACGAAATAATATTACAAAAGTCAATTCAACTTAAAATTTATAAGAATGTGTAGAATAACATAGAAAAGAATTTCCAAGTACATTAAATTTTCTTCGGAATCATATAAAGAGTCAATATGTGCATTGCCAAAACTATGAATGAACAAAGCTTTATTTTAGTTTTTAAAGCAGATATTGGGAAAGACGCGAAATCCGTAAGTATATCAGATATGTACATTGCAGTGTCAATATTGATTACACAATGAATCTGCGGGTTAAAAGCTTTGACTCATAGCTTCAGCAAATGCATTTATAAATATTTGCGAGGGGAAATATTGAGAATCGCCCTTTCTGACAGCCGCTGACTTTTCATCGAAGATTTAAGCAGCTTTCAAGGAACACATTAATTGTCAGTCTATAAAATTTTAAAATTTTTCTCCCGCACTAAAATATATATATATATATATATTAGTGCGGAAGGAAAATTTTATAAGATATATATATATATATATATATATATATATATATATATATATTTCTGGTTTTATTTGCCAAAATTGCATTTTTCTAGGAAAATTCCTGTCACATTTTACCATTATTAATATTTTTTCAGGTTTATCTTCTTTAAAGCAAGTATATATTTACACAAAATTAATTTTTATATTATCCAATCATAAACAAGATATCCATAACAAGAAAATAAATGAATGCATAATTTAATCAAGGACTATGATCTGTAATGATGAAAATTTTAATAAATACTATATGCTATTGATCAAATTTGAATTACAGTTACAGTTTAATCTTTTTGGCGCATGTTTGAATTTGTTAAATTTTTTGGAGGATTTTATAGTTCTTCTGCCACAGTTTGGGTTTCTTTATTGCGACAAAAATAAAGAAGGAATAATATTTATTTATGGCAACCTTAAATTATGTGTCATCGATGAATTATTTTGGTCACTTTGTTTTAATTACGCATTTTTATTAGAATTCTTGTGAGGATAATGCACATAGAATTTTTTTCAAGAAAACTCTAATATTTCATAATTTTAATGATATTTGGGTTTAATTTACCTACTTCAGAATAAACTGATGTAAAAATTACATCACCTTGGCAACTTTATTCAAGCGCCAAAAAATTCAAAATTGTGACAGTGTGACAAAAAGATTATGCAGCAAAATTTGATTCAGTTCTTATGCATACAGATTTTATATCAGTTTAAACATATTTGTACTCTTAAACAGTTAAATGTAAATCTCGCTGCCTACATAATTTACTTTATCATAAAATCATAGACGTTTGCTGCATACAAAAATATCTCCAAATTTACTTCTAAAAATAGCAGCAGTTTGTTTATTCTTCCATTTTTCAATTTCATTATTTTAATGATATGATTCATGTTTTCTTTGTCCCATATTTATTATACACTCAAACTTTTATAAGAAAAAGTTGAAAAGAACTCTTTTATCGTTAAAATGATACTTATTTATTCATAAATTACTAAATTTAGTGTAAATTTCACTTATCACATAAATGCCTTCAATCGTTAGAGATTATTGTTTCAAGAATTCACAATATCTCTATATCTATTCTTTGTTATATTTTCCAAAAGTGTAGCTACAAAACATTTTAAAAATAAACTAACAGTTGATGTTAAAAAACATCGAAAAGATTATTTTAATATATCAATTATATTTTTAAAAGAGTATCTTCCAGTTTTTATTAAAATCTAATTAAAAATTACCTTGTTAAAACTTTAATAACAATTAAATTTAAATACTTTATAATTCTATTTTAAAAAACATACAACGTAAGTTTTTTTTAACCTCACTCTAATAAACTTGTTTTTCTCTAATATGCGTGTTTCAGTCATAAATTGTTATTTATATGACGATATTTAATAAAGAAAATACCAAAGGTTTATCCTTTCATCGTCTAAAAATAAACAACTTTGCTGTAATCTAATTTCGTTATTATTGGTTACGGAGTATTTATCTTCTTATCTAGCAATAAATATAGACTAGGACTCTTTGTGGTATTTTATTTTGCTATATCATTTTATTATTTTATTACAGATTACTGTTTTATAACTGAAGTTAACTATATTTTCTTTAAATATAATTTTAAATATTTTTCCAGTAAAATATTTTTTTTTTCAAAATTCAAATCATTTATTTTTATAATTAAATTAACTTTTTTATATGGTGAAATTTCAATAAACAATTATTTTCGTAATTTTATTCTTTCTTTATTCTTATTTCCTTAATTTCATTTCTTCTTATTTTCTTAAATTCGATCTTTCTTTTTATTTTCTGAATTTCATTCTTCACTTAAACCATATTTTCTTTAAATAAAATTTTAAATGATTTTCCAGTAGAATATTTATTTCAAATTTCAAATAGTTTTATTCTTTTAAATAAATCACCATTTTTACATAGTGACATTTAAATATCTTCTTAGTTTTTAATTGTATTTTAAATTATTAATAAGTTTTCTATTATGTTTAAAACCTGGCTTTTATAAGCTTTTGTATTAATAGACTTTAAAATAGTTATATCTTTTATAACTTATGCTAAGCTGAAACTATTGAATTATAAAGAAACACATAATATTTAACATTTATAAATACGTGTTCTTTGTAAAACTAATTTACTAAATAAATGTGTTGTCACAGTTAATTTCAACTACAGACCTTCAATTTATACTCTCATTTAAATATATTCCTGAAAATAATTCAGTTTGCTGAATTGCATGTGCATTAAGCAATATAATTATCATAAACATGATTTCAATTTTAATTAATGTTTTCAAATTATTAAATCTCTTGAACTATTTATAACTTATTAAATTAAAGATGATTTTTAGTTAACTATCCACATAATTTAAACCATGTCATATATATCAGTATTACTCAAAAGTATATTGAAATAAAACGAATTGATAATAGTAATGAATGATATATCAAATCACTCATGCTATCAAAATGTAATAATTTGTATAACAATAGTTTATGTTTTTATTTTCAATCAATAATCAACAAAAAATTTATGTTATTTAGAAGTAATTTCCAGTCTATGAAAATAAAGTAAGTATATTTAATTTTAAATATCATATCGAAAGAAAATAATGTAAATAGGAATTTCTTTAGAAATTTAATGCTCATTTTGTAACCAATTTATAAAATTTAAGCGTCACTGAGTTAAATAAACAAGTAACTCAATAAATTAACATATTATCTAAATTCTCAACATAAATAAAAAAAAGAATATGAAAAGAAAATTTATGCTTTACTTTTGAAAATTAAATGAAATAATAAAGTTTTCTTCAAAATAAATTTTTTGCAATTTTGATAGATAAAAATCAATATTTCCATTCTTTAAATATTCGTATTTATAGTAATTATTTTATCAAAATTAACTATAATAAAATGTAACGTAGCTACTAGTTATAAAAACTTTTGATAAATAAATATTTGCAATTAAAATAGAAAATAGTCTATAAATATTGTCAAAGTTGACACATCTTAATAAATTTTGATAAAAATATTAAACGTTAACAAAGAAGTATAAATTTAAAAAAAATATGATGTGAAATTTAAAAGAAAAAAATATATACATGTATTACCATTCATCATTTCAAATTTATATGAATTTTTGTTATTAAAATATGAAAATGTAAAAATAGAAAAAATGAATAGTCACATTTCTGATACAACTGCCAGTTTTTCTATCTGTTATAAAATCTAAATATAACAATAATAAATGCAAATATCACAAATATTAAATGATATATTCCATTGATAAATAAAATTATTATTAAACATATAATAATGAGAAAATTTAACAGTATTTAAATTTTATTTTTTATGTTGAATTTTATTTTTTTATGTTAAATTTTATCAAAAATATTCCTTAATAACCTCATATGAATTTACATTATTTTTATTTTTTAAATAATGCATAGTATAGAAGACTTCACAAATTGATTAGTTATACTAGTGTTACAGCTAATTTGTAACACTAGTATAAATTAATTTGTGTCGCTTTGTCAAAACCAATTTACGCCAGAAAAATATCATATTGAATAAAAAAAAAATACTAAATATTAATATCAATACATATAAGTAATTAAAATTTAAACAGATTACGAATTATTAACTGTTGAAAACATTTAAAATGAAATGTTTCTGAAACATTGTTTCATTACTTCTAAGGTGATTACTCGATATCGTTTATTGTAATAAAAACCTGTACATAACTGTAATGTCATACAGAGTGATTTCTGAAATTCTGAGACATTTTTAACTTCCAAATATCTCATCACAATTTTGATATTATTACTTTGAAATCCTAACTTGCTTTTTCTCATATTGAAATTGATAAGAAAGTTCATCTAATATAATATGCTTCAACACTAAAGTTAGGCAAAGGAAACAGGTCTGAAATATCTAATACTTCTCTATGGATCATCATATCACATTTATATATGACACAAATATAAATATTTATATTTAATGGCTTTAAAACTAATTGAATGACAAATGGCTTTTATTTGATAAATTAATGAATTGAAACAATAAATGTGTCGTTTCAGATATCATGCAAGAAGCATTCAGCTCAAAGATTATTAATGACACTTATTAATAAATTGCTTGTGACTTGTGAAAAGTATTGCATTTTCAACAAAAAATATTTACAAAATGTAAAATGTAAGACAGAATTTCCCACTTTTGATTTACATCTGTCATGTAAAACTAGCCTTATATACTTTAATTTTACACACAGTTTGTGTGATATATTATATCGTAACCATGTAATATACATTTAACTAGGCATCATTACAAAGATATAAGAAAAATAGTTTCTTTTTTATAAAATTTATATGTTAAAATATAGGGAAAAATACCATATTTCTTTTACACATTTTTTTAGCAATGCCAAATTTGAATTAAAATTTTTATTTTTTTAAATTATAATGCGTTTATATACTACCAAAAAAACCTTAAACAATAAATTTAAATTTTTATTTCAAACTAAAATTGATTAAATTTTAATATTATTAATAAATTATTAAGTATTTTCTATTATTTTTTAAGTTTAGGATAGTGAAAATCTAATCAAAAAGTAATTTAAAAAATAAACGTATCCATTACTTTCAGCAACAAAATTTATAAGCATCTTATTTTAGAGTAAATAATGGCAACATAAAAATTACGACATAAATAATAATAGCGTTTTTGTATTTAAATATGCTTATATTTGTCTCTAAATTAAAAATTTTTAATAATAAAAATTTGAAAATCCTTCCAGTACAAATCAAATTGTGTTTGAGAGCCGCTTAAGTTTATATTTTCTTACTTAATTTATTTGTTTAAAATAATTTCGATGTTTGATGAAGACTAGGGTAAAATCTCAATACCATTTATAGTTCATGATTCTTGTAAGTAACTAATTAAAAGAATATCTATCGGTACCGCTTATATTATTTCATGTGTGATGATTCTGATGATTTCGGTACTACTTAAGCAATAATATACACACAGAATTACATCTGTTTAAAATTTCTCTTCCTGCACTATCAGAAATTTTGACTAGAGCTGCAATATTTTATATATATATATATATATATATATATATATATATATATATATATATTATTTCCTCCCTCTTTCCAGATGATAGTCAAAATTGAGGTAGTGAATCCTCTGGTGGTGCCATCTATCGGAGGAGTCTTAGAGTAAAGTCGTACTTTTATTTACGTGGTGCTCAAATTAAATGAAAGAATCACCCTTCTGACTTAATTTTGCATATTATAAAGCTATATTTACATTTTTCCATGATTATATTTCAAATATTAAAAAAAATGATCAAAGTATTTTTTTATTATTTTTAAATATCTCAGTATTTTTATATATAAAATTTATTTCAATGCAAGAAATTTTCAGTTAAAATGAAATGCAGATATTTAAAACTGCAATTTAAATATCCGCCATGGCATTTTACAGAAACTAGTTTATAAATATATTTTCATGTAACTATTACTTTTTGTTATCGAAATATTTCAAGCAAACTCTATTTGTAGTACTTCTTCGTGAAGCTGAATATCGCAATAAAATGGAATATTCTCCGGAATATTGCCTACAAGTGTTCACGACTATTCTTTGATGAAAGAAAAAGCTTGTGCAAAAACTTCATATTTTTCAATTCTCGCATCAGTGGAATTTAATTGGAAACATTTGTTACACTGTTGAGGAACTTTACTTATTTTTGTACCGGTATATCTGGTATTAAATTCAAATTATAAAGCCAAAGGAAATTCTTTTTTTCCAGAGAGGAATTAAGAAATAAAATCGATCATATCAATCATCTAAAACTATATAATAAATAGAAAAATTCATAAATTTAAAAAAAAATTTTTTTTAAATCTTTTCTTAGTAAAAATTGTAAATATTTCTTAAAAAGTGTAAGAATTATCAAAACTTTAAATTCAATACAACAAATACTTTAAATTTATAAGTATTAAAAATTTCTCTTTTTGTGTGTTTTCTATTACCAATATAACTGAGAGAAAAAAGAAGTAGTATTGAAAGAGGAATTTCTCAAGTATTTTTGCTAATTGCTTTTTTATTTTCTCCATTAAAAATATCAGTCGTATTTGCTCAGTCTGTTACTATAAAAGTGAAGAATTTTAAAGAAATGTTATTTATCTCCTTTAAGTTGTATACATGCTTTTCTTATTGTTAAAAGCGAGAAAATCATTTCTTTTTATAAACATCAAATCATTAATTATTTCTCTCTCAAGACTCATTTACAATGTTTTATTTTCACGTAAATTTAACTAAATGAGACTATATTAATGAATTTTAACATCCATTGCCAAATTTAGTTTCCCGCTTGTATTAAGCCATATTTACATTTCGCAAACGGGAAAACTTTGAAGCATCACTTTGATAGACCTGCACACAGAAGACAAAAAAGCAACAGCCATCTCACGTTGTTCAATAAAGCTGGCATCGAACCCGGGAACTCTCACTCTTAATAACGCTGCCTTTTCACTAAGTCATAGTGAACCTAACCTATTTGCAATATTTGACACACATATTTAAATATTAATGCAAGTAAATGCAATCCATATTTAAAAAGTTATTTATTATAAATTTTTATTTTAGCCTAACTGATAATATGTTTTTAACAATACATTCATTTTAAATTTTAATATACTTAAGATTTTATACCTTATTTGTTTGAGTGAAATTAAACATCTGCTATTAAAGAGGCCTCTTAAGCCGTTATACTAGTCTAAAGAGAAAAAACATGAAAACATATGAAAGTTTATTTCGGAGAATTTTCTAAATAGAAAACTTAATTTAAGAAAAATTTACTTGATGGCATTGTGAGTTATTGAGGACAAACTGAGATTCCGTAATACGGAAGAATCAGAGGTCTTATACAAAAAGAAAGCAGTAAAAACAATGCACAATAACAATGTTGCATTCGTAATTTTTTTAAAAAAAAGTTTGTTTTCTGTATGACATTATTAAACTCGTGAATCAATGGTTTTAAACGTGTTCAGTATAACTATTATATTCGATAACGCACTTCATTCTGAAAATCGCGCTCTCTACCACTGAATGGAGAGAGTTAACATGGATGTCCTGGATATGGGATTAAATGCAGTCCTACAAATCAGACAATTGTTAAAAGTTTCCTGGTAAATATTGTCTTCCAAACTAGAAGTCAAGGAGCGTGAGAATGGCTGATGGGAAGGACAAATTGTTTGGAAATATCAGCTGATCACACATGCATCTGTAAGTGCCTGTCTCAATAATTGTTGGATTGGAATTACAATGAGCATAGGAATTCCATCTTGCCCGAGTAGGGTTTCTTTTCGGCAACTTCATAGCTGAAGAATAGAAATTACTTGTATCTGTAACATATAAGGATATTATACGTTAATAGAGAGAGAGAGAGAGAGATGGTACGTCTGTAGGAGTTTTCAAAAAAATAATTCAATAGCAAATTCAATGATCTTGGCTTGTCCAAGTGTCATAAGTAACAACAACACAACAACACCTTATAAAATCATTTTCGTACCACACAAGGTTATACTGTGCATAGTGATGGGGGTTGTCTCCTACCCAGATGCGACAGTTATGGGTATTCAATAGTCCATTAAGAGGAAGCAAACTTCATCCGTACAGAAAATTTCTCAAGACCAAGCACCCTCAACCGCTATTTTCGCGAGAAATTGTAACGCAATAATTCTGGAATGTTTGCGTCTTGCTATTCAGTTGCTGAAAGACGGGAATTTTATGTTAGAAGATCATAATTCCAAATTTGAAATGTCAGATTGTGGAATAGATCCTAAGAAAAATGTGTGAAATCGTTGGCAGCCTGAAAATTCGAAGGATCGATTCGCTATTTACTTTACGACCGTTGCATTAAAATACTAAGATTGGCAACATTCTTTTTCTTGCCTTCAGGATACCTAAATTTCCATTTTCATCGAATTTCATCATGTGTCTGAGATCAATCTTCCTAATGTAAAACGCTGAAGAACTCGACACAGTTGCCACTTTTTTTTCACTGTTGCGATAGTATGGTTTATAAGTAGAACACCGCCAATTTTAGCCTACTGCAATGCTCACCTGATTGTCAGACAAGCAGTTATTTTTATCATGTGGATATTGTCATATATATGACAATGCCATACATAATAAAAGTAAGAATAGTGGAATAGCACATAAAAGCAACATATGTTGTTATAATGTACTGCCCCCCCCCATAGTACTATCTGGAAGCACTTTTTGGACTAAATTTTTTCTGAAATTTCAAATATATCTTTTTTAAAGTGTGTTGCCTAAATATTTCTCTTTAAGCCAGTAATCTCTAAAACCTTTTAAAGGATGGACTTTTAACTTCCTTAACCCTGAATTTTAGCATTTAAATAACTAATTATTTTTCTCTCTTGAATAAGAACAGTGAGAAACAACAGAAGCATAGTTATAATTAAATACAAAATTGGAGTTTTAAATTAACTTCTACATTGGATTCTGAATACCATAGCTTATTCTAGAGAGTAGCTACATTTGCGTTAACTGGATTTGATCATATTACCATTTTTTTCAATTCAAACTTAGTATTACGTATATGTTTTTATAAAATTTATAATAAAGTTTAAAAATATTTTGAACAGGTTACATTTGCATGAAATATTTTTTCCAAAAATGTAAGTGTATCTTTCTGTGATGAACCTGATCACATGGAAACTTACGCGTCAGTATCTGGCATAAACTCAATATCTTCAATCTGTCAATTTTCAATAGAATTTTTTCAAGAAACAAGAGATTAAAATAAAGGAGAAAAAGAAAAGAGATAGGTTTCAATTTCTTTAAATATTTTAAAAACTTTTATACCTCTCAAAGAATTTTCATCTTTACTGGGGCTAGTAATTTTCATATTATTTAGTCATCTCAAACTTAAGTTTTAAAATAATTAATATTATTTCCGAATATGATATGAACAAGAGCAGTTAAAAAATTGCTACATCAGCTACATATTATCCTTTATTTTAAAAGCACTTCACGCTGATACTTTCAAAGGCGTAGAATGTCTATTTTTGGAGCTTGAACCATGAAACCCAACCAACTGATATCTTAAAAATTAAAAATTCCTAGACAAGTTGAGTTGAACGATTAGTTTTCAATTAGGCCAAAAATATTAAAAATTATATCTAAAATAAAAAACTAATGAAATGACTATTTTTACTGAAGACAGAGAGAGAGGAATAGCTTTTCGTTGAAAATTTCATGAAAGGAAATGAAAAAAAAAAAAAAAAAACTAATAACTTTAAAAGAAAAAAAGGGTAAAACCGAAGACCTGTTAGAAAATTTCCGCCTGTAACGCATCAACCGTAGCGCACGTTCACCTTTTGTTGGTTAATGTAAACCTAAAACGAATGTGCCAGTATTGGCGATTTATCTGCTTAAAAAATACTCAGACATTTAATCGATTTTGGATCAAATAACTATCAATGTGTAGAAATTCACTTATAACGTCTTGTAATAAAAATTCATTCGTTAAATAAAAAATAAATTGAAAACTATTGTCGGAATTTAAAGTTTAGGAAAATGTTTAAAAACTATTGTTGCTTTAACAATAGCTTTTATGAATTTTTCTTAACCTTTACTTCCAATAACTAAGTGGCATATAAGTATTCTGCATTTATGTTAAATGAAACACACTGTTTTGTTATGTCTAGTGTTTCTTTTCGAAACACTAGACATTACAAAACAGTCTTTGAAAAAATGAGAAGGAAATGATAATTAATACTATGCAAGAAAAGTTCAGATGATCTCATAGAATGTATTACTTCTGAATGTTTGGTTGAAAACGTGCAAAAAAAATAAATAAAACATCGGCTTAAATGCTTATGTGTGAGTTCAGTAATTTTTTTTTTTTTTTTAATTTTTTAAAATAAATTTATAATAAAATTTGCCAATAAATTTTCAAATTGATTTCAAATAAATTGATAACCGATAATCAAGTGATAAAACAACCAAGCGTTTAAGAGCTATTCCCATGTTTTACAAATTTCAGTTAAATTATATAGTAAGTTTATTCTTATGGGAATTGATATTTATAAATATTTGATCTCACATCAAATGACACTTAACTAAGTGTCAAATTTTTACATTATAGAATCAAAATACTAAGTTTTAATAACAATATAAAAAATTCTTTTAATTTTTTCTTTTTTGCATTTAAAAGATTAATAGTCTAATATAATCAATTAATAAAAATGGAAAAAGTGAAACATGCACAAAAACTATTTGCAAGCAATATACATAGACATACTTCTCCTCCAAGGGTGCTTTTAAAATTTTTTCAAATTGAGAAGTTAATTTTAGAACGTGTCTAGTTATCTGAATATTTTTTCTGTAAGAATCCTCATTTATAATTATCTTTCCAATTTTTACAACCAATTAATTAGAGATAACAAAAAAATTAAAGTAGATACATAGTATTTATTTTTAATAATGAATGCTTCTTTTATTATTCATATAATCTTATATTTATTTTATCACTAGATATTAACCTTTTACAGATATCAGCTGTGTATGTGAAAATACCTTAACGTATAGATTA
The DNA here is from genome assembly GCA_030067965.1 of Latrodectus elegans. Classification (NCBI taxonomy): domain Eukaryota; kingdom Metazoa; phylum Arthropoda; class Arachnida; order Araneae; family Theridiidae; genus Latrodectus; species Latrodectus elegans. Next base: position 34,388,481 of record CM057815.1, read on the forward strand.
CTTAACATTAATTTTCTTTTGACATAGCAAAGTAAACTATTTTTAAAATAGGGGAGTAATGTTTATAGCATTCTGTTCAGTATATCTTACAATTTCTACATAACATATGTTATGTATTCAGGTAGCAGAATCTAGACTAAATCCAAAACAATTAATATTTGAAAATAAAGCTTCTAATGCATAAATTCATGGAGAACTCTTATTTTTATTTTATAATTAATTGCATTTCATGTTTTGAGTTCTCCTATTAATCACTATTTTTAGAATGATTAAAAGAAATTTTTTACTGTAATTAAATAAACGATTTAATACAATTACAAACAATTTGGTTTGTAACGTTTATGGTTCTATAACCCTGCTTTTCTCATGAGAACTAATTGAATTAAGACTTATAGACAATCAAGATAGATATAGAACTCACAATCTATTGGGGGAAAAAATGACAAAGTATTAATCATTCAGCCTACAATACAGGACAATAAAATTATCAATTAGAAATGATTATTTCCATAAAAAAAGTATCTGCAGAAAAATCATAATGCTAATTCATTATCTGATTCTTCTATGGTTATTTTATCTGCTACAATAAACTTCTTACGAAGAAACATTTTAATGTCAGTTTGTTTCAGAATCTATTACAACAAAAAAAAAAAAAAAAAAAAGGAAATGGTGAGTGAATATTGCATATTAACTTAATACCCTTGTTTTAAGTTAATATTTTGGAATCTTGTTATCCTTTCTAAAATTAAAATGTGATGAATTTTACAACACATGTATTTTCATTAAGAAAAAAGTAGAAAAAAATAATTTTATGGAATCTAGCATACAAACAAAACGTAAGGTCGATTTTATGCATGAAATTCAAGGTTAATTTAATCTATAATTTTTGGACACATTAAATTCTATAATCAAGAAAGGAATTTTCAATGAATTATTTATAGAAATTCGACCAATTCAAGAAAACAATTATATGCATAGAATCAAAAAGGCTTTCTTTGCAATAAGGCAAAAAAAGTAATGTGACTTCTGAATAGTACTATTAGTAATAAAAAATTATTACTATTTATTTAAAGAAAACAGATATCATTAATATATTTTCATAATTTGATAGGTATGTGTTACTGTGTAAAAGCTTAAGTTTATCTTATCATGAGTTTTAATTGAAACAGGTTTTGAAATAAAATCTCTTGTTATCATCTAAAGAAAATTAGGGTTTCCTTTAAATGTGCTATAAAATTGAGAAAACACACAAAGATTCTAGATTTTTAATAATTTATCTATGTAGAAGGATGAATTTTTTATTAATATATAAAAATGATTTAGCACAATAATAGGAAAGTTTAATTTTAATCACATAATTTGTCATTTAAGTTAAACAGTTAGAAAATGATGATAAATACAAGAAAATAAGTTGCACTTATTTAAGTAAATCTTTGAATAATTCTAATTTTAAATAAATGAAATTACAACATTATACAAAAGCAAAAATATAGTATAACTCAACTAGAGTACAGAGTAAATAATTACAAACGTTGTTAAAGACACAATGAATCGATGCCTTCATAAATACACATTTAACAATATAAGAATAAAATTTTGAAAAATCATACTATTTATGATTTAAAATTATAATTTTAATAACTTTAGATACTTAACTTAGTTTTAATTTAAAAAAAAAACTTTAGAAACTGATCATTTTTTACTAAAAATACTTTCTATTTAACATATTTTTTTAATTAATTTTCACTAATGGTATGCTTGAACACCAACTGCAGCTGCATGTGCCAAAAGTGCTTTAACAGCAAGTTGTGTTTCTAATAACAGCCTTAATTCCTTAATCCAATCTTTTGCAACAGCTCTTGGTTCTCCTTTAAGCTGATTTGCATATCGCAATGCTTGCTCAAGATTATCAACTTTCAAACAATAGGATATTCTAGAAAGTATATCATAAGTATCCCATTCTGATGTGTCAACAGCAACTTTTCCTTCTAATTCTGCTTTTGGTACAGAAACAGCATCAATAATAAGCAAAGATTGTAAATAAGACAATACATATCGATATAAACTATCATTGTTTTCATCAACTAAGGCAACTCTCTGACATACTTTCTTCACATCACAAAATCGCTGTTTTAAAGTTTCTGTTGTATATACTCCTCTTGATACAGCTTCTCCTGGGATAGCAGCTAACACTGAATTAACAAATTCATTATCCTCATCAGCAGCAATCTTCACAGCAGCAATATCCTTTCCCAAAGGTAATGGGTTATCAGATTTATTTTCTGATATCTTTTGATTCATTGATTGACATGCAAGCCAAAGTGTCTGTGCCTTTTTTGAAGCAGTATCAAACTCACTTTTAGCTATAAGAAATATATGAAAAAAAAGCATTCACTAAAAATAAAAATATTTATGAAAAATAATTCTTTAAATTAGCATTTTCATACTTAAAAATAAAATATTTTATAAAAAAAGTTCAGATCATTTTTTTTGGTTTCAAACATTAAAAATAATTCAAAACTTAAACATATATATATAATTGAAATTTTAATAATTAATTTCATCAAATTACTTGCTTTCAAAAAACTAATTAATCAGCAATTAAAGATATCAAATAAAACTGTATAGGCATAATAAGTCAAAAAATGATTAAAAAAGAATACATAAACTACTCTTCCAAAATATTTCATTTATATTTAGGTATCAATTTATAGAGAAATTTTTCAAAAGCACAGAAAAATTATTTAATAAAAAATATACAAATTTTATAAAAATTGGCTTGATTTTTCAGAGATAATGTTATAAAAATTTAAAATATAAAGTGAATTATATGTGAAAGGAATTCATGACGCATACAAACATATATAAAATATTCCACCAAAAAAAAAAAACAATTTAAAAACTTATTATAAATAAAAAAATTCATTTTAACCAATTTCATTCTATTCCTAATTCATTCTATTCCTAAAAAAATAAACCAAACATTTTTTATCAGATTAATTTCAATATTATATTTTTGTCGAAAAATGAATACATTTTCTTCAAAATTTCTAATTTTTATCATAATTAATAAGTAATAAAATTTCTTTGGAATTTCCTTGAATTTCTTTTCAAAAAATAAGAAAAGTTCAATATCTTGATTTTTGTTAATTCTTTTTAGAAAAATTTAAGAAAATCAACTTTTAATTTTTAAACTTTCATTACATAAGGAAAAAATGTCTGCTTTTTGATATATTGAATAAAATCTATTTTTCTAGAATATAATATTCCTGAATTTCTAAAATTTTAAACTGATTAAGTCAAGTAAAAAATTAGAATATACAAGGGTCCCTCTGAAATTTTTGAGATACAACTAGGTTTTTAAAGTTATACTTACAAAATTTTAAGCGTGTTCACAGTAATCTCCTCCAGCATCAATCCACTTTTCTAGACTAATTTTCCATAGATTAAATGCCTCAAGCCATTCATTTCTTGGAATAGATGAAGAAATCCATTTATAGCCACATCAATCTCTTCTTCTGAATGAAAACGATGTCCATGTAAGTTATTTTTTAGATTAAAAAATAACCAAAAGTCGCACATAGCTAGATCAGGTGAATATGACAAATTTTCAATCACTTCAATTTGTTTTTGTTTAAGAAATTCAACTGCTAATCCAGCTGTATGTGAAGATGCATTGTCATTGTGAAGCATTAGTCCCCTAACATTCAGTTCTTGTAGAATTTCTGGAAGACATTTAGTGGTATACCAGTTTGCTGTTACTGTCTTTTGTCCTTCCAGCTTGATGGCTTTGACCAATCCTGTACTTCTGAAGAAAACGGAATACATCACTTTTTTCAGTGCGTGTTGTTTTTCACCATTGTCGGTGTGCGATCATCTTCAAAGACCCATACTTTGCTTTCTTGACATGTTGAAAGGCCAAAAAATGGTATGTACATTTCATCACCTGTTACAATTTTAGAAATGATGTGGTGGCCACCATCATTTAGCAATTTAAGAGTTTCTTAACTGATTCTGACACGCTCCTCTTTTATATGCTCAGTTATCTTATGGGAAACCCAACAGCAAGCTACATTTTTCATATGTAATTCTTCATGAATGATTTTATGTATGGCTGTGAATCTAAAGTTAAGTTCTTTCTGTATCATTTGATAGATACAGCGATTATCATCCATTAACATTTTTCATATGACAGACACATTATCCGGGATTACTGGCGACAGCGGTCTTCCTGTGTGTTCTTCATCCTGAAGAAAATTGCGACCTCTTCTAAATTCTCTAAACAATTTGAATACAGTAGCTATGAGCTGAAGATTTATCACCAAATGCTAATTGCAACCATTGAATGCATTCTTCATTTAATCCTGCTTTAAAATTGTAGAAAATCATAGCACGAAAATGTTCTCGTGTCAACTCTATTTTCTCTTCTGTTTAAAATTTATTGTACGCTAAACAAGTTGAAGTAAGTCAGTAAAAAATTGTCGTCTATGTTAAAATACTTTGTATTTTAAAACTAAGCCATTATTTTTATTTTGTAAATTCTCGTATGCGCATATCTCAAAAATTTCAGAGTAACCCTCGTATATATATATATATATATATAACTTAAGGGTAAAGATATACTTTATGAGTTTGTCCATTTTTTGCATAAAAAATAAATTTTTATTGTTCAATACTCCATGCATTCCATGAAATAATATAAAATACAAAAATAAAATTTTGAAAATTAAAAATTATGATTTTTTTTTCCTCCTGTAGACAATAATTTCTTATTTTAGACTTTATTTGGACGTTTTAAACAATATCTCATAAATGATTTTCACAAATATGATTATGAATTGAAAATTAATGTTATCAATAGAATATAAATCACTTATATAACAAAACCTCAAACAATTCATTATGTATACTGAAAAATGGTTTTTTAAATTTTTTATTTAACATAATTTAAAATACATGCTGGTAAATTATTAGTATTTTATTTACTAATAATTTACCAGCATGTATTTTATTTAGTAATTTTTTAATGAATAATATTATTATAGTTATTGTTATTTATACCCAACTTATGTCCTGTTAGCTACTTCACCGTCGCCAGGGTGTGACACTGGACAGAAAGAGTATGGTGGGAGCAATGCTCCTCGCAGGGTTAACCAAAATGTGAAGGCAATTCCATTATGCCCACTAAAGCTAACAGGCATTCCTCAAAGAAAAATCAGACTTCTACTATTAGCTTGTCTATTGTGCTTCAGGTCTCTGCAGACTACAGATGCTGTAACTCTTTCCCTTTATCATGAGTCCAGTACAACAACAGCACAATATTTCAGTTTTGAAATGTTACAAAAGATCATAAAAAAATAGAAGTTAAATATAAGGATTTACCTTTAAGAAATACTAAAATTCCCTTCAAGCGAGCCATGTTGCCAGACATTTCAGATATAAAGACTCCTTTTTGGTGCAATAATTTCTCTTCTAAATCCAATGAATATTTTCTGTTCAATTCTTGTTCTTGAACTTTTAATACCTCTTGAATGTGATCAGCATGGGCAGCAGCTTGTCTACGGAGTTGTTGTCGTAATTCGACTTCAAAATTTTCTTTTAATGCTGCAACCTAAAATTCAGAAATTTACATTATTGTTACTAATAAGAATTTTCACATTAACATTTATCTTGATCCAAAATTATCAAATTTTAAATATAAATGCTATGATAAATATTGTATAATATAACCTGAAATACATCGCCTTCAGCAAAAAATGGTTAAACATCAAAATTTTAATACTTTTTTTTTTTTTTTTTTTTTTTTTTGTAAATTCAATAAGATAAGAAAACAAAAACAAAAAAAATTAGACACCAAAAATAGAAATTTTGAATTTGAATTCAATAATACCTACTAGAATTCTTAAAATTCAAACCATTTCAAAAATTTTCCTTTTAATAGCAAAATGAATTATAGTTAACTAGCAAAAAATTCTCAAAACTGCAATATTCTTCTGAGGATAAAATTTCAAAAGGAAATTATTTTTTAAAGAAATCAGTTTACAGTTTACTTCTGAATAATTAAGTTAAAACAGTCTGCAATGAGCAAGAGATGAAACAAAGAAAACTTGAGAAAAAGGATTTCTTTTTATATAGTTTAGTTAGCAAATTCAAGTTAGAAATCAAATGCCATATACAAATGAAATATTCCCAAAATCATTTAAACAAAAATTTTAGATTTTTTTAACATTAAAGTTCATACAAGCATTTTAATATCAAACCAAGCAGTTCTAATTTCCTAAACGAAAAAACAATTTTGAATTCAAAATATGCTGGATTAAAAAAAATAGAATAACTTAAGGAAAAAAAATTTTTAAATTATTTCTAAATCTTGAAAGATTATTAAATATTGTGGATTTATAATCCAGAATGGCTTATTTTAATGATTTAAATATTTATTATTTCTCAGTATGTGATTGATATTTAATATCCAAATAATTTTGGGAATGGATAAAAAAAAATCAATTATAATTATATGCATGTATTAATTTTCACATTTACAAAAATGGCTTTTAAAGGTTAAATATCAATAGCAAGAATTTTTTATGTCAGAATGGATGTTATTAGCTCTTGTCATCGATGTCAAAAAATGTACTCTGTGCAAATTTACATATTTTTCATCTTTTTTCCCTTTAACTTAAATATGCTACAAAACAAAGACAATTAACACATTTCATTAACACTTTGCAAAAACAATTGGCAGAACACTGAAAAAGTATTAGCCTCTATAAAATAGGGATTTCTGCAGGACTGAATTTATTACATTAGACTATAAACATAATTTTAAAGTGGTACTTTCACCTTCGTGGTGCTCTGGTTAAATGAAAGACATGCCCTACTGACTTAAATTCCCATAGCCAACAACATAGCGAGCTTGGCTTTTTCAAGTGTCAAAAGTAAAGTAATAACACCAAGATAAAATTTTAAAAAACAATATTTGAAAATCTTCTATAATCTATCAACATATGTGTTTTCATTTAACCAATAAAAATTCATGAAATTTGAAATTTTAGCAGCTTTCAAAGCTTATCCATTATTCTTGATCTTGGGCTAAATTTTTAACCAATTTTATATTAAAACATACCCTATTTTATTTGATTAACGAACAAAAAGTGGAGTAGAAAATATATATATATTCAAGTGCTAATTAAAAGCTTAGTTTAGAAACTATATACACACACAAGACTTAAATAGGAAAATTCAAGAGGAATACTTCAATTAATGTTCAAAAGATTAGAAGTAAATAGAACTGCATATAGTTTTACTGAAATTAACGTATATAGAGAGTATGCCTAATTATGTCCCTTGTTTTCCCCTTAATTTTGGAATTGATATGTTTTATTCATTTAAATGGTATCTATATATAGAAACTAGGCATGTGCTACTAAAACCATCTATGACGATATGCGGTGAAAAATTGCAGAGTTAGCATTTCTATCTTAAAAAAAGAATAAGATAAAGAGAAATATGATTTACAAAGTTGTACAGTATTATTGTTTTAGTATGAAAAGATACTTTGTAGATATATGTGCAAAATCAAACAATTAAAAGGTACATTTGTTTCATGTGATTTCCTACACTGTGACATCGTGAACCTTGAAAAGGAGAAATGATTATATCTTATAAAAAACAATGTGGCAAAGCGGTATTGCTTGTGAGTCTCGATGTAAAGGACCTTGATTCAAATCTGGAAAGTTGCATCTTTGTACTAAATGTCTCAATAATTAGAGTAGACAATAATTAGACTGTGTAAAACAGTGTTGCCTCAACTCAAATGAATTGCATTTCATGTTTTAATCTTATGCAGAATGCAAATACATAGCAAATGTCATACATGTTCAGCTGAGACAACTATAAAAAAAGATGATTTGAAAATGTCATAATAATGTGATTTATGTAAATCGTTGACAAGGTATACTATTAAAAGGCTTGAAGTAATTTAAACCCAGGGAACTGTAATTAATGCTATTAGATAGGGGAAAATGTCATTTAAAGACCTGAAACCAATCAAATAATATATATAATAATGATACATGTGGATGAGAAGACTATCTTCTGAACCACAACAAATATAAAAGGTGTTGAACAAAGACAAGAGTACTAATTGTTCAGTAGCCAGATTGGCTACACCAAAGAGGAGAATCAAATCTACAAACTGTTGAACTAAAATTCATATCATTAATTATTCTACTACCAATTTGGTTATGTTTTAGTATCAAAGGAAAAACAGTTCAAATTACCTCACATTCATTCAAGAAGAAAAAAGGGAATACTAATATAGATACGACACACAAGTGGATAGTTGCACAAAACAACTTATGATTTGTAATAACAATTTGATTTCTCAAAGATATGCAAATGAGATAATGTAATATCATGCCACTATTTAACTCTCAAGAAATGAGACTGATTCCTGATCAAATAGGAAAATTTTAAATGACATGGATCAATATATTCAATAACTTTATATGGCTTCTCAATTATTAAATTTTTATTATTCTATAAAGGACGGAATTGATAAAATAAGTAAGAAAATCAATACCAGAAATCTCAATTCTATATACTTCTTATTTCGATGATGTTGCCAAACAAATCATTTACATAAAAGAAAAGCACTACAGCACTTATAACTCAGGTCAAACAACATTTTTATTAGGTATAATAATGAAATTTAAATGACGAACACAAACTATGAGTATATTAAATTTCTTTAAAAAATTAATGAATATTTAATAACATAACATGAATGATTTAAAAAGGAAATATGAAAAGCGTGATACAATTTAAAAGTCAACACTATTAAAAAAAAATCATCCAAATATAACAGAGTGAGTGAGTGAGTGAGTGAGGTGAGTGAGTGAGGTGAGTGAGTGAGTGAGTGAGGTGAGTGAGTGAGTGAGGTGAGTGAGTGAAGTGAGTGAGTGAGTGAGTGAGTGAGTGAGTGAGTGCGTGCGTGCGTGCGTGCGTGCGTGGGGTACTGCAGCCGATGTAGGCCAAGGTCTACAGTGCCCTGTTTTCTTGACCGAGAGGACTTGGGGTGTATAGTGTTTGTCCCTATTAGGTGGTCAATCTAAAAGGAAACCCCTCCACTCAAGTGTTTAGCTCTGAAGAATACTTGGTACTTAGTTTTTTGACCCACTGAAGAGATGAAAGGCTGAGTCCAGTTGGCCCAACCCGAGGGTCAAACCTTGGACCTGTGCGTTGGAGGCGTAACCACTAAGCCACCGGGCTAAACAAAGCCTTTACACACAAAAAAAAGGTTCTTTTAAAATTTATTTAATTTGATAACCATCACTTTTTTAAAGCATCTAATGTACAATTAAAAAAAAAGTAAATGAATAATACTAATAAAAATGCATTAAATTACACTCTATAGTACATGTATCTTGAAAATATTATGAAATCTCCTTGTCAGATAAATAAGTTAAACATTTCAATTAATTTTGGACAGTACTGATACATATTAGGCTTTAATATTTCCCTAATTTAAGAATATACTCTCCATACTCAATGCTTGCAAAAAACTCAAGAAATTCCAAAGTTCAATGTTTGAAAAGTCATACAGGAAAGTAGTAGATGATAATTTAAAATTTTACTATCACAACTTTAATGATTTAGCAAGTAATTTTTCTTTCATTGCACATGATTTCCAACTTTTAGCAACATATTTCCAAATTATTGTAAGTCATATAATAATAAATTTGTAATTATTTTAAATTTGTAATTATTTTAATAGTTTTATAAACTTAAATAGGATTTAACTTTAACATATACATGTTCCTTCAATATTTTAAATATTCATGCTAAATAACAATGTTTAAAAATTTTGATAATCTTAACCATTTTATATTTTACATGTACATACCCGGTTTGATACAGCAGTTTCTAAATCAATATTTCTTCGTTCAAGTTCAGCCTCAATTCGAGCATCTGTGATGTCATTAGTTTTCATATTTTGCTGGCGTACTGCTTCGTCAATTCTCATTTTTTCTGTTACCTAAACATTCAAAGTATTTTATACACAAAACAATAACAGATTTTTGCTTTACATTTTCAAAATATATATTTCCTCACATCAACATGAACTATCAAAGTAGTTATTAATATATACCTGTTGCTTAGCTAATTGTTTTTGAAGTTGTTCAATTCTTCTGTGTGCATGGGCAATAAGCAAATTCAAATCACTCTCAGTCATAGTTTTATCTAAAATTTCAAACATCCCAAATCCAATAAATAAGATAACAAAAATAAGCTATGAGAGCAAATGATATAGAAGTTAAAAATATCCTATAAAACACTAAAATTTCTATAAAAACATATTTTTAAAGTAGAACACAGTGCTATTATTTATATATAAATAAGTAAAAATAATTACTTAGTAAAGAAGCCTATGAAGCATAAAGTTTTCAAAAGATAAGTTATTTTAACAAAATATATAATTATAAGCACAACTAACCAATTTTATAATTTAAAATATAAAATTAAGACATGTCTCAAAAATAAAAGAATGATAAAAACTCCAAACCTTTAACACCATGAATGTAATTTGGTAAAACGATTTGTAATTCTTTACGGAATTGCTCTTTACTTGAATTCACAAGATTTTGATATTCTGCAGCAGTACTAGCTTCATTTTCAGCAGAAGTAATCTAAAATAATTAGATGAAATTATCTTTTCCATGAATATTATACAATAAAAACTAAATACATGTTTAAATGACATCTGCATTTATTAAATTGAATAAAAATGTAATTTCCATTGCATATATTTTTATTAAGTTCTACAAATTGTGAAAATATGAATCGATTTTCAATTTTTGTTAAGATAAGAGAATGTTAATGGCGCATAACATAAGTTATTTGATGTTTAGTCAATTCTGAAAAATAAAATATAATATGAAATGATATACAAAGGATATTATAACCTCTAGGTTGTTTAATATAACAGTACATGTTCATAATTTTAAAATTGTTTTCAATAGATTTTACAAATATTAACCAGTTTACATTACTAAAATTAATATTTTAGATTATGATCTGCTCAAATTTCTAATCATCAAATGTAACTTTAAGAGAGTTGAGTTTTAATTAAATAAAATAAATTCTCATATATGAATACCCTTTATATCCTTATATATTGAGTTTGTCTGGTGTAGGCCACCTCTACTTAAAAGCATTTTCTACAAAACTTTACATAGTTTTATCAATTCCAAATAATTTTCTGTCTCAATTTAATATTTCATTCTTTTTCACATTTTTTTTTTAATATACCTCTTTAATGATTACTTCTAAGCATATTTTAAGCACTTTGTATTAAGTTTTCACTATGATTATTAACACAACTATTAAAATATATTTTATCAGGATTTTGATAAAAGAAAAATGCAGCTGTTTTATTATTATTTAGCATAAATGAATTTTGTGAACAATAAATAAGATTCTAAAGGTAAATATTAGATATTAATAAATACATTATTTTAAACATTAAACCCATATCTTTAGTAAAAATTTATAAATTAATACCTTAAGAATATTTAAACACATTATCACTAATATGAAATGTATTACATGAAAAATATGTATAACATGAAAAATATGTAATATGACCTGATGTATTACATGAAAAAACAAGGAAAATCAATATGTAAACAATAAAAAATACTTTTAAAACTTTTTTTTTCTTTTTTTTACATTGCATAATTATCAAAAGCATGTACCATATATTAAGATATTATGCTTCAATGTTTATAAAATATGCATAGTGCATTTTGTAAATATGCAAGAAATTTCAAAACTTTCACAGAAAGATCAAATTTTATCTTGAATAAATCATCAACAAGCTTTCTACTTTTAACAAGAATGAAGAAAATTAAATAAGATTTTCTTTATGGATGACTATACTTAAATAATATATAATATATTAAATATCTTAAGTAATAATATCAATTATATTCTTAAAAGTAATAATATCAATGATAAATTAATTAAATTACAAAAATTAGCATATTTTTATTGTTAAAGAACTAGACGATTACTAGTAACTTTTAAGTAAGTTTATTATTATTAATGAATTATCTCTCTCTTATTTAAATGTAAAAAATATTTGTCATTGCGCACACAAATAAGAGGTAAAATATATCATTTACCTCTTACCCATGCACATCTCATAGATATTTTATTGTTTTCCAAGAGATGATTTTTAGCTAAACTAAAGAAAATGTATAATGTAAATATACATACAACTAGTAAATTTTATTCTATTTTTAATTTTAAAAAATTTATTTTTTAAGAGACATTTGCATTCTATTATTATATACATAAATGCAAGATATATTCTTTTTTAATTATACTTAGAAGAATAGAATAATTTCAGAAATGCATTACAATTGTATGAATGCATATTATCA
>CM057815.1:34403426-34500926 GCA_030067965.1 Latrodectus elegans
CTTCCGGATAAATAGTTTTAGAAATATCTTGAAATTTTAAATTGTTAAAAATAATGAAATCATCTATGTATCTGAAAGCATAAGGATATTTGATAAAAGAAGTTTTTTTCGAAATAATGTAGAAATAAATTTGCTAGTGTGCTGGAAAAGTTTGATCCCTGTGGAATTCCACAATTTTGAATAAAATATTTTCACCGTTAAATATATAATTGTTATAAATACACATTTTAACTAGATTATTCCAATATTCAAAATTAATATTTAATAATTTTCTATAGTCCTGATAATAAATGTGTAATACGTTATTTAGTTTATCAATAGGAATACTTGTAAAAAGGTCTTTAAAGTCAAAGGAATTAACACTATGAATTTATTTTTTTGATAAGAAATCCAAAATAGGTTTATTGTTATTAATGATCCAAGTAGTATCTGATTTAATAATATAGTCTAGTATAATATTAAGAATTTTTAGCAAAAATGATTCCAGGTTTATTCATGTACCGATTTAGTACCACAGGTGATAAATCTAAACTTTATAGGAATTTTGTGAAATTTAGGAATGACTGTTAAATAGGAAACTCTAATTTATAGTTGTTAATGTTTAGAAGTTTATAAAATCAAGGATTTTTTTATTAATGATGTTAACTGTGGAGTTTAAACGTTTATAAGTGCTGGAATTTAATGTTTCATTATCAATTAAATCTAAATAAAATTTCTTTACAAAAAATGCGTAATTATTAGAGGCTTTATCTACTGGAGTAATGATGAAATTATCTTTAGATTATTAATGGCTGGTTTTAATGGACCAAGTTTAATGCCAGGAAGCGTTAAATTATTAACAAAAATAAATTCTTTAATTTTATTAAAAGTTTAAACTTCAGACTGTAAAAATTCAATGGGTGTATTATAGAATTTTGAAATATTAAAGATGAATGAATCAATATTATGTAAAATAGTTTTAATTATTTTAAATTTATTAAGTTGAAAAACTGGTCTATACTTAGTCCCTTTACTTAATATTTCTTTCAATTTAGTGTCACTGACAATATTTAGATTACCTGTAATAATATGACCAAAATCAGGGTTAATAAAACTTTTTAGTTCATTATTATGACAAATACATTTAGAAAGTTTTCTAGATGACGAGATATTTTTGCAAAATTGATTGTAGTTAAAGATTTTACGTCCAAAAGGAATATCATAAGAAAAATCTTTTAGCATAGCTGGCCATCTCCCTCCTGATGAAGACGTGGCCCCTATGTATTCTTCTTTTCATCTGTTTCATATATTTCAGTGCTTTTCCATATTTTTCATGTTTTATTTTATTTATATTTCACTGTTTTTCCAATTTCATATTTTATCTTATATATATATATATATATATATATTGTTTAATTATATGAACATATAATTAAACAATGCTTTTTAATTTTTGATTTCAACATACCAATTAATTTTATAATAAACTATTTGTATTATATATATATATATATATATAACTATATATATGTAATACAAATAGTTTATTATAAAATTAATAATATGTTGAAAATCAAAATTAAAAAAAAACTTTGTGTTTAGTATATGTTCAACATAAAAATTGATAATCTTTTTCATAAAGAAATCATATCTATTAAAACAATGTAAACATCCAAGCCTAAGGTAGGATTTGAACCACAAACTATTAGACCAAAAATATGAGTATTAATCATTTGTCTCCCAGTTCAGCATAAGACATTCGAAGGTCAACTAATTTGTTGTTTTGAATGGAAAGATGGTTTCATAAAGGGATGGATATATTCATTTGTAGAATGGGAGAAAATTTTTGAAAATTCTCAAATATCTACTATGACAGACAGTATGTAAAAAGGAGGAAAAAATGCACAGCCTAAATCCTCTTGTTTAACAGCAGTTAAGAAATCCAGGACTTTCCACTGTTTCTCCATTGTTTGTTGTATGTGTCATCATATTAAATTTTATTTTTAAATCAGAAAAACTATTTAATGCTATTGCCTGATGTTCAACAAGACATAAAGCCCCTTAAAATGTTTTGTAACTCCTTGCTACCACTTTGTAAGCACAATTTGTTAGCCTTATTAAATGCCACGATGGTGGCGCCCTCAGGGACCCCGTTGAGGTGTGGAGCACAACAGGTGTTGATGAGACAGCACCTGTTAACCTTAAGGTATAGTCTGGCGTCTTCCCACACAGTTATGTAAGTATGAAAGGAATGGTTCTAATACCAGTCAAAGGCAAATCCAAAAGATGTTATGCTTAAAAAATGGTATTTTTATCAATATAGAAAGTATACTCAATTAACTTTTAAATCACTTCTATAAATTTTGGTAGCCAATTACTTTTTAAGTTTAGGAAGGAATAAATAATTATTTTATTATAACACATAAAATTTTTTTTTATTCTGATATTTTAAGAAAAATAACATAATTGCAAATAGAAATTAAATTGTATTAATGATAAATTTTTGCAGAAATATGAAATAATTATTATAATAATTAATGAATTATCAAAAATATTCTATTTTATAAATTTTTCAAAATGAAAAATACAAATTTAAAAATTTGTAATATAAAGAGTTTTGTAACCATATCAGTAGAATTAAGACTTTTATTTAGTTTTAAAATTTACCTTTTAAAATAAAAGAAATATGTCGGTTACAACGCAAAGTAAATGAAAAATGTTTTCAAAAGTAAATGCAAAAACTTATATTTTATTTTTATAAAACTTATATTCCATATATTGGTGTAAAATTATATTTTATAAATAACACTTATTTTAAATTAATTGGAATGCTACAAATTACTAATACTATTTTACAATTTGATTGAAATATTAAAGATTGGCTTGCATAGCATATATAAATTATTTTTCATTCTATGCTTCAATTTACACAAGGCATTCATGCTTTATCCAAGAAAAATTTAAATGAAGTTCAAGCAACAAATTAAAAATATTACTTAATTATGATATTTCAAAAAACCAAAAAATTATTTTTGATTATTTTTAAATTCCAAGATAAAGAATAAAAGTAACTATATTGAGTAATGTCAAAATAATTTGTTTCAAATTGCTAAAAATAAGAATTCTTAATAAAATGTTTAAGTTACCAGCTACATCAGAAAAATCACATTGAATCAGAATTCAAATACTTACTTTGTATTTTCAGCTTTCTTTTTAGCCATATTTATAGCATTATTTTTGTCAATACTAGCCTTGTTTACATCTCTCCAAACAATATCATTATCTGAACCCTAAATAATAATCCAAGATTTATAAACAAAAATATTAAGTATAGTAAACTTGGAATTAAGATTAGTAGTGTGGTATGAGAGTATATTCATTTTTTATATAAATTATAAGTTTAAAAAAGTGGAAAACATTTGAAATATTTTGTTTTATAATAATCATTAAAAATGAGAAAATGGTCACAAAATAAAACATTGTAAAATATAATGTTGAAAGAAATTCAATTTACAGGACAAGAATTCTAAATATTCCTTATAAGGAACTCCATATAAAATGCCTAATTTTTGCTGGTAAAATATTAAATTTTTTTTCAATTAAATAAAACAAAATTTAACATAGATTTGTTAAATTATAACATTAAAAATTTTAAAAGCTGTATTAATTGTATGTTATGAAATTTTTTACCAGACAAAAATACGATTGTCAACCTCATTAGTTAACAATTTTTGTTACAAGACCATTACAAATAGAAACAAACATTTGAAAAATTGAAATTTATTTTAAAAAGAAAAATGTACAGAGAATATTTACATTGTTTATAAAATAATATAAATAGTCTATATACATCAAAATATTATAACATAAATATAAGGTACAAAGTTAAAATCTAATTTTATAGTTTATACTATAACATTTTGCAGAAATTTTTTAAAATAATAAGTGTTTCATCCTATCATTTTTAGAAAATTTAAAAAATGCCAATTGTATTACAAAAATATTAAAATAAATTTTTTAAAAAAAATTTAACTATAAAGTATGTGTGCAATAATCAATTCTAATACATTAATCAAATCAATTAATACTTATTAAAAATACAGACACTTATAAATTGTTAAGTATGGTTATAATTTTTTCCATGGAAATCAAATGCTATATTTGCTGGTGCACAAGATGCACTGCGATATAAGTTACACCATCTTTTCTACACAAATTTTTTTAAATAAAACTTTATTACTGATCATTAAAATGAATTTACAGTACTTTAAATATAAGTAATATGGTATTTGACAATATTTTATTTACAACATCAATAACAAAGTTTCCTCTTGTGTTCTGAAGTTTTAACACTTTTTCTTTCGGAGTTAGATTTATTTGAGGACATAACAAACGTTAGAGATATCTCCTTTTATTACTTCCTATATCAGTACAAGTTCAACATTTTCTCATTTTCATGTATCAATCATGAATTGATAAAATTCAATATTTTCCCTATTTTTATGCTATTCAGTAAATACAATCACATGTAACTATATGCAATATCAATGTTGCTTTTAAGTCATAACTTGCCATCAAACTGAAGAAAATTGAAAAGTAGAAATTTCCTTCGTAAATGGTTCAAAAAAAATTTAAACGAATCCAACTGAGATTGTCAATGACAGCACATACACATTCATTGAACTCTACATAACTGTAATATTTCTACAGGTAAAGAAACAAAAATTTCTTCTATTTCACATTTCACTCCAAATAGAGAAATTTCCAGAAATGAATGTAATCAAAAACTGAACATTTGTGTATAAGATACACACCTCATTTTTCAGACTTATTTTCAAAAAAGAAAGTATCTTCTATACTGTCAAATACGACAATTAAAAACACATATTCTTATCTAAATTAGAATTGAATAAGATAACAATTAAAGATTTGTCAAAATACAATATTTGTAAACACATATCCTAACTAATAATTTATTTTAGGAGAAAACATTTTCTCTAAAATTTTTAAATGCTTGCATCCAAGTTTCTTAGAAAATTAATTTGATACACAAGCATATAACAAAGTGTAAAATAAAATATTTGATTCAATTCAATGACCAAATTTGTTTCAATTCAATGACTTAAAAATATTTATTACAAAATACAATAATGTTAATGTTATCGAAAGTTTATTGGATTACAAATAATTTTTGATAGGTAAAGAATTGAATTGGTTATTTTCTAAACAATATTATACAGCAGAATCTGCAAAATGTATGTTAAACTTTTATTTTTAAAAAAAGTTTTCTTTATTTTTTTAATTAAATTAATTTTTGAATAAGGTAAAATAGATAATTCACAACACCACCCAATATTTTTTAATTTATTAATGCTTATCAAATTATTAACCTTTGAATTCAAATTCTAGAAACTAGTATAATACAAATTCTCTCCTTAATATGATCAAATACCATTTTAATTACATCAGATTCTGAATTTGAATGATGATAGTAATTTACATGATTATATATGAACAATCTAATGATCCAAAATTAACACTATCAACTGCATTTAATAAATTTTATTATTATTATTATTTTAATTATTATAATTGTTTTTTAACACTACAATGTAGTTTTGAGACCAGGTATTTAAGTTAGATTATTTTTGCAATAATATTTTTCAAAATCATTTTACAACTTTTATAAATGTAAAATGATGCTGAAAATATTATTAGGAAAGTAATCTATTAGTTTTCTCACATATAATATTGTTTCACAATCAAACATTTTTTATAGTATTGTACAAGGAAACAAATTTCCTAAATTAAATTTGAAGTAAGATTTAATTTTTCATTCATCTATAAAAATAATCATTTCATTTTAATCATTCATTCTGTGCAAATATCTTAAAGAATGATTACTTTTTCTATGAGTGAAGAAGAAGAATAAGTATTATTATTATTCCATATTTATTCATTGTCAAAAAAATTACACACAAGAACAAAACACACAACGTTACCTCTGGAACTTCTAAAGCTTCATATAATGTTTTTGTATGTTGTCTAACTGTCTCAACAGCTGTTGCATAGGCAGTCAAAGCTTCTTCTGAGCTAGACTGCATTTTTTTAGTCAGATCAGATAGAAATTTTTCATTAACTGTAATAAACAATAATATTTATTAAGAGAAATTTCATTTTTAAGCTAAATATTTTGTATGTTTACAGTGTACAACTAACAATTTTATTAATAATCAACTGAAAAAACTAGTGCTACAAAGATAAATGTAAGCTGCTTTAAAGAGAAAAAGAGATTAATTCAACTGATACTATAAATAAAAAATAATTGATAATTTTAATTAATTTTTAATTTTAAAAAAGTGATAGTCCTTTTCCATTGACAAGAAAAACATATATGATTTTTCTCTACTTTTGTTTGTTTTATTATTTAAATATAAATACAACAATCACTTATGTAGGTGAAGAATTTAGCTCAATTTAGTTACCAGATGAATAGAATGTGTGGGTCCTTATCTTTACATGACTTTTTTCACAAAATTCTTATTTCTTTATATTCAAAAAAAAAAAAAAAAAAAGCTAAATGATACTTAAAATACTCAATACACAACAATTTTGTAGGTTTCAAAAACAAATGACCAATTTTATATAAATCTTTATCAATGTGCTTCCGAACACAAAATAAAACTTACTGTAAACATTTATTATGGAGCAGAAATATTCTTTATTATTAATACAATAAAAATAATTAATATTTTATCATGCAAGAAATTAAACTTTCATTTGTACAATTTGAAAATTTCAGCATTTTTAGAAAAGATGACACTTTAATAATAAAGACAGAGAGGAAGTTAACATGTGTATAAGAGAACATGTTGGAATTTCAAATCACCAATGTTATAATTTAGAAAAAAAAAATGAAAAACAATAAATTTTGGATGACAATAATTCAAATAATTAAAAAGTAAAACAAGAAAACAAAAACTGGAATGCTTTTTAAATGTATGATTGATTTGGTCACATTAATTTTAGCCATAAGAATGCAAGACATTTAACTAAAACATATTACTGTTTAAACAATAAAAATATTTAAAATTGAAAAATTTTATATGAAACAAAATTATGGTCCTACATTAAAATATAGGATATATCGATTTTAAAAAATTTAGCTTTCATAAAATACTTTTAACGACCTATTTTTAAGCTCAATTAAAATTTTTCATTAATATTTTGCTACTTTAAATGTATTTTTGATTTATTTTTCTCTCTTTAAATCGCAAATACACTTGCATATGAATTCTTGGTTTTTCTAAGTACAGATAATTTTCTAATTCATATTAAAAAGAATGTTTGCTTATAAGAAATCCAAGAAATACCAATTTTTCTATGACATAGTGCTTATTAATTTGTGATGAAAAATATGTATATCAATTTTTTTTTTCTTTTTTACTTAATTTCTAATTTTATATACACAATTAGTTGTTTTAAAATATTTGTTTTAAGAAAAATTTCTTGAAAAACACAGTTCAAAATAGTAACTTTTTAGGATAGAATAATGTGTTGTTAAGCAAGATAATATTTACAAAAATATATTATTTTTGAATATTACAATTTTTCTTTAATAACTTTTTCTATTTTAGAAAATTCATTCTTTTAATAATTTACACTTTACAAAGGTTTAATAAAAAATTTCAATTTAAAACTTTGCATTTTTAAATATGAACTTAACTCCATTGCACCACAGCCCATATGCACCAAGGCCTACAGTGTCCAAAACTGTTTTCATTACTGAGGGCCCTGGGGTGCGAAGCCTATGTCCCAGATGGGTGGTTAGCCTAACATGAGACTCCTACATTTTGTTCTCAAGCATGCTTGGTACTCAGTTTATTGACCCACTGATGGGATGAAAGGCTGAGTCGACGATGAACAGCCTGTTAATCAAACCTCGGACCTGAGCAATGAAAGTGTGAAATGCTTTAAATATGAAGCTTTTCTATAATTACTTTTATTCAGATGCCTACCATATGTAGTTGAGATTCAAACATTTATATGCATAAACAAACCAGTATTTTCATAAAGACTAATATTTATTGATATATTTAGTTTCATAAATAATTGCGTCACAATAACTGGATATTTTAAAAAATAAAATAATTGAAATTTATTTTCTGCCTAGTTATAAAAAAGATGATCAAATTTTGAAAAATGCTTTTCAAATAATCAATTGATAAAAAAAAATAATAGAAAACAGTAAATAAAATAAAAGCATATTTAACTTCATGGAACACAAAAGAGTGATAAGAATATATTCTATCATTAAACAAAAATACAAAATTTTAATGCCGCATTTTTATAAATTGTTTCCCATGAAGAATAGTAACTAAAAATATATCTCAAACAAATAATACTAATTTTTAATATATTATGCTTAATTAAAACATATATTACAAAATTTAACCAAAGACAAAACAATAAAATCAAAACAAACATGCATGCTCTGAAGATTGTTTCTCAGACTGTGTTATGCTTTGTTCCATTGGCTTGGTATCCAATGTTTTAACACTATCATTTTCTATAATTTTATGATCTAAAATGAAAACAAAAAATATAGACTTGAAACATGCAAAATAAAATGCGATAAAAATTGCAAGCAGACAATATAACTAGAAAATAAAATTTAATTAAATCAGTAACTTAAAGTGATGAATAAATAAAATTCAAATTTAAATTGTTTGTTTCAGATCTATTACTTATTAAATAATTAATACAAAATAAGGAATAAATAAGATCAGTGAATTGGTTTCATCCAAACATAGGTATATATTGGTGAATCTAAAAATAATGTAATTGCATTTTAAAAAATATCAAAATTAAATCTTAAATCTATTATAAAGGAATGCATAATACTTTCTCACAAGGAATGAGCTTAGTTATTTTTGGTGCACATTCTTAGCAATACAGATTTTTAGAACACATTATTTCTCAATGAGATTTCATTAGGTGTACCCATAATAAAAATAGTGACTTAAAGGAAATTTAAAGCTAAAAAATAATTAAAAAATAAAAAGCTATATATAATAAATTAAATTATTTACTAAATAATAAAAAGTAAATGAAGTTTTTTCTATCTTATTAATCAATTGAATTTTCTATTTAATTAAGTGTTCACAAACATCAATTTTTTCAAAGTATTTAAAAAAATTATTATTAATAATAATAAAAATAATTTTAAAAAATTATTGCTGAAAAAAGTATAACATTTTTCATTCATATGTATGCAATAAAATCTCTCAGGAGGGCTTCTTTTAAAACCCCAAATTCATAGAAAATTCTTTTTTCTTTTAAAGTAGTGTTTTCTAACATATCAAAAATTATTTTAGAATATCAAAACTTTTCTAAAAATATACAGTTTTTATCTTATATTTACTGTTTATATAATTATAAATTTGTTGATACAAAATTATATTATAATACATAATAAAATTATATTACATCATAATAAAATTATATTATTATATTATAATAATAAAATAATATTATATACAAATAATAACTGAATTTTAGCAGCATAAATCCCATGCAGTTTGAAATTGCGATATTTATATTAATATTTGAGAAATGTTTTTAAAAATCATGTTAATGAAAAATCTTTCAGGAAGACAAAATGTTAGCAAGCAAAAAAAGAACAATTTGTTAAAAACATTCAAATTAGTGCTTTAAGCTAAAATGAAACAATGAACAAAAAAAATGCATTTACCATATTTCCCTGTATATAATCTGCAACAGTGTATTATCGGCAACATTTTTTCCCCAAGTAAACGGAAAAAAAAGCATCACATAACCCACAATGGTGTATAATCAGCTGCATTTTTTTTTTTTTTTTTTTGGCAAGTAGTCAAAAATATATATTGCTGATAATATGAGTGTCACATAAAATTTTAAAAAATACACTGTTATTGAAAATATTATAAATTGTGCAGAAAAAAACATTTATTATGGAAAAGATCTGTTTGAATCCAAAAAAAAAAACCTCATTGTAAAATGGAACAAACTGTTCAATCAAGAAGGATAATTGTGAGAAATTAGTAAAACTTGTAGGTTTTAATTTTTTAATAACTTTTAAAGTGAAGATAGACAGATTTTTTAAAAGCAAAATTTGTTTCACTAATAATTAGATTAATGAATTAGAATGTTTTCGAATTGCACATTTTTTCTTATGTACCGCACATGTTTTGCTTTAAGACATTTATCAGCATTTTTATTGCCTGTCCTACAGTTTTTTGTTTAAAATTTTCTGTGTAGCTTAAAAGTTTTTGCTTCCACATGATGATAAATGAATTTGAATATTTTCAGAACAAAGTAAATCATGTCAAGACAAAATCCAAAATGATGATAGCAACTGTTTTTGCAACTAATTAATCTTATTGATGAACCAAATTCATTCTTGAATGCAATTAGATATGGCCAATCATAGATGAAATAAGTTATATAAGTTGTAGCACAATCCATTATTTATTTTAAGAAACATAAACGGCATATTTTCAAAACTTAATTGAAATCTTTTTTTTTTTTTTTTATGAAGAATGCTTTTTATTAGATTATCCACAATAACCTTTAATATGCAGAACGAAATTCTAAACTTTTTTAACACATAATCCATGGATTATATACAGAGAAATATGGTATTAAAGCTAATACAAAATTCAAAACTGAGATATTTCTTGATATAGTTTTAAAGCTAAAAATAATTTTTATAGAATCACAAAATTCTTCCTTTAGAATCTGAAATAGACAATTATTTATAAATAATAATTCTTTAATTCAACAAATAAATAAATTCTCACCAATACCTTGTGCACTACTTGTATCTTTTAATTTTCTTTCTTCTATTGGTTTTTTAGGCTAGAATATAAAATTTTATGAATAAGAAATTTTTACATTTCATTTTGCAACAATTTAAATTTTTAATGGAAAATTCTTGTTTTTAGATAAGGTAATAGAGAGTGAAATAAGGGACATTTGTTTATAGCTGAAGATTTTTCATAATGTTTCAGCACGCATTTAAAAATTTATACTAGAATATTTCATAAATGCAAAAATAACTTAAACCAAAATAAACAAATATATAAGAGAGACATTAAATTTTTTTACTATTAGAAGCATAATTAAGTACAACTTAAGAATCTTTAAAAGTTTTGATAAGATAGCCTGCTTTTTGAATGTGATCTTTATAAAGATATATCTTCGATTCACACACCTATATTAAGTTAACTAGCTATTTTATTGGCAGAAACAGGTAAAAATAAATGAAAAATAATTACAAAGTGAATAATTATTTTAGAAACATTGTTTTGTTATACAACAGATAAAAAAAAAAGTTTATGTACTTCAGTTGAAGAAATTTTCTCAGAATCTAATTTCTTTTTTAATAAGCCTGATGTAATTGCAGCTTCCTTTATTTTATTTTCTGTTTGTGATTTAGACGGCCTAGAAAAAAGATTAAAATTTACAATGCATGAATAAAATGCATTATTTATGCTTGCATTATTAATAAATAAAATGCATTATTAAATCTTGTTTTTTATTCATGCAAATACATAAATAAAAAACAAGATTTAATAAAATTACAACAAACAATATTATTTCAGTTTTACAAAATTTTTTAAAAATTGTGTTAAAATAATATTAAAAAAAATCATTTCTAGATAAAACAATAAAGTATCTTGATATTTTAAAATATTCAAAATTATATTTTAAATTTGCTAATATGACATATTTTAAAATATAAGAAGATTTTATTAAATACAACAACTGCAATACGAAAAAAAAAATTTGTATCTTTATATTAGATATACATTTTAATTTCAATAGTCCATGCACTGAATTGCTAAAAATTATCAAAAGACAAAATATAAATATTCAGAAACAATGCCATTTATGTTGATTAAGAAAAAATTCATTACAATCAGTTTCAACATTTTTTTTTATTTATTTTTTTTTATATATATATATATATATATATATATATATATATATATATATATATATATATATATATATATATATATATATATATTTTTTTTTTTTCTTTTCTTTTCCAAATGCTTAGCTTTCAATGAATTTTTGAGTTTTGTAATTTTAAATGAAATTGCAGACATTATGGAATCTCAAAATATCTGCAATTAATTTAAAACAACATTTTTTTATTTTCACACATATTTTCATTTTAAACATCACGGAACTCAATATGAAAAATATCAAATATAATTTTTATATTTTATCAAGTATTTTAATTTATTACATTGAAACTTCTAATATTTTCTTATAATAACTAAAAATAGCTTTCTTTCTCCATTAAAATTCATAACTTAATAATATTTAAATGAAATCATGGATAGATTGTGAGCAAAATCTTTCAAATTTAATTCTTATTCAAAATCAGCTAAAGATAAGTTTTTAATAAATAGAAAATTCAAATTTTCATTTAATTTATTTCAACTTTATACAATCATTAATAAACAAATACATTGCAAAAGGTTTTTGGAGAGTAAGGTATAAATTTTGAATAATTAAAAAACTTTTCACATTTGACTCTAAAAAATATTTTTGAAAGCAAATACAACACAGTATCAAAGCAATAAATATTTGAATTAGAAATATTTAACATTTCATAGAAATTTAGATGATAATTATTGAAAATTATGTTAAAATTTTACACTAAAAAAAGCTTATTTACAATCTTATGAAAATAACT
Organism: Latrodectus elegans; assembly: GCA_030067965.1. Taxonomy (NCBI): domain Eukaryota; kingdom Metazoa; phylum Arthropoda; class Arachnida; order Araneae; family Theridiidae; genus Latrodectus; species Latrodectus elegans. The sequence goes on from CM057815.1 coordinate 34,416,157, forward strand.
TAAAAGCAATTGAAAAAAACAAACTTGTTTTGAAATACAATATCATAAATATTTTTTTTTAATTATAACATGTAACAAACACTATAGTTTCTTAAAAACATTTTAATAAAAGTTTTGAAAATTTTCATGTTTTACTTACAAACTTTGCTTTTGCTCGCCATCTGGCAGCCACTTGTATATATATTCAATACCCGGTACATATTTTTCAAGTTGTTTTCTGAACTCTTGATCATACTTTCCATATGCTATTGTACCAATTGATCCTGCCCCAACAGCAGCAATTATACCAACAATAACCTTTTTGGAGCCACTATAACAAGAAAATAGGATATCCATAAATTAATTGAATCAACAATACAAGACATTCAATAAGGAAATTTTCTAGAATATTTTTAGAATTATGAAATAAAATTGGGTACATGATATAAAAATCCCACTTCAATGAAATTTTTTATACAGATGTAATATGAATAATGTGTTGCAGTTTTACAAGCTAAAGGGAGATTAATTTCTGAATTTCAATTGTAGAAATTAAAATTTTTAAGTAGCCATTTCATGGAGATGCACAACTAACTTCTAATCAGATGACTCATTCAATGTCACATAGTAGGAAACATAACACAATCAGTTTAGGAATATCTCAAGAAATCAAGTGTAAACAGATATTTGCTCCTACAATTTTAATTATTCTTATTTTTATTATTATTTTATTTATTTATTTTTTATTTATTTTATTTTATTATTTTTCATTCATATTTATTTATTTATTTATTTTGGTAATAAGTGCTATTGAAAAATTACATAAGATTAAAAGACATTTAAAATTATTGAATAAATAAAAAAGAATTTTAATCATGAACTTTTAAAAAAATATTTTCTCTACATTTTTGCTGATTGCTTCAAGTAGAAAGAAATATTCTATTAGTTAAATTAGAGATGATAATAATTTTGAAATATTTTGCTCTAATTATAAAAAATAATTATATGACATTATGTAATTCATATTATTGATTCATTGCTATTGATAGATTATTAACCTCAAGCAAGAATATGTATTAATTATTTGATAAGTAAAATTCCATATGGGGTAAAAATTTTGAAGAATGTTTCATACTAATTAATTATGAAAAAATCATTATAAGTTACAATGATGTTATTCACATTATCAATTAGTTTTTCATCTGAGCTCAGAAAACATGCATAGAATGTCTTTAAGTGTGAGCGCCACTCTACCTAATTAACTTAAAATTGTAAAAAACTTATATAAATTCTGTTATTAATTTAGCTTTTTTCTTACTAGCTGACCCCAGCTCAACAAAATTTCATTGGATCTTTTTTTTTTTTTTTTGTAGCTGTCCAACAATACAGAATAAAGCCAAAATATAAATAAAAAGTAATATTGAGAGCACAAATAAAGAACAATTTTTTTTTAGAATTATTCCAAATTTCTAGTATATACTTTCATAAATTGTGAAAAATTGTCTAATATTTTGTCATGAAAACTGTGATATGAAATTTAAAAGAGATATTTGAAATTCCAATATTAATAAAATTAAACAAAACTGTATAATTTTGATGGGTTCAGAATAATATATGTTGGAGAATAAATTGGCAACTGTGCCACGCACTAAGCTGAAATACAATTTCATAGATTTTTTAAGTTGTATATTATTCCTCAATTGATTAAAAGACTAGTACTATAAATGTAGATGTTATTCATGTTATTGACTTAACTTTTACTGATCAATTGTTAATCTGAGATTCCCCCCAAAAACCCAAGGCATGCCTTAAAAAATAAGCATAATGAAAATTGATATTAATTAATGATTTAGTTATATAACTTGATTGCAAACCCCAACCAAATGCTCTACAAGATTCTTTTAAATATATATATATATATATATATATATATATATATATATATATATATATATATATATATATGCACCACAAACATGCATATTGCTTGATTAGTTAAAGAACGAGTACTGTAAAAATTTGTTATTCAGTTATAAATTTAATTTTACTGCTTGATTGCTGAGCTTGTGTGATATGATTAACCAGAGACAACTTTAATCTTTAACAGTTTGGAAGCATATTACACATTAATTTAAAATTTTATAGTAAAATGACATTTAGCATAAAAAATAATTGCAGTCAAAACTTTGACATACTTCACACATTTGAACAAACATTAATTAATTTTCTAAATATTTATTAAATCTATCTAAATTAAATGCTTGCACATACAAGTTTAAGAACCATATTCAACTTATAAACTGATCAAAATCTGTAATATGAAAAAATATTTTCAAGCATCATAAGCTATAATACATAAATATCAAATATTAGACTACAATGTAACAATATTTAAAAGGCCAGAGTAGTAACCGTAATTTTAATTTAAATTTCCTCTTTGTAATCAAGTAAAGCTAACAAAAATAGATAAATTAAGACAAATCTTAAATTAACTATAAAAATCAAGAAAATCTGATTTTATAAAGACAACATACATGAAAAAAATTTTTGATTTCAATAAAAAATGCATATATTTTTTTAATAAATTTCAAAATGTATTTAAAAATGAAATATGATACAGATATTTGTCACTGAGAAAAAATATAATTAAAATTAGAAATGCAAATTATACATTATTGCCCTATTTAATTACCTTGAAGATTCATTTGAGTAATTGCGCTGAAGCTTTTTAGAAGAAGAAATCTAAAAGAAAGGAAATTGGGGTTATTAATAGTACATTAAAATAATTACAGATACTACATAATTTTCATGAACTCCAAATCATCAGGGATTGCTGATACAAGATTATCAACCAAGTTAAAAATTAATTGCATGTAATGAGTAGTTGCGTAATAATGAGTTATCTGTAATGTTTTTAATGGCATCAAAGAACTCATCTCTTCATAAGATTTTCTTCATATGAAGTCTACAAGATATGGCTTTAGATTATAAATCATTACTTGAAGTTTATTATTTTATTTTTTCTTATTTATAACTTTTCTTGTTTACTTATACATACTTTTATTTATAAATAGTTTCCTTTACAGAATAATTTACCTTCATATGTTATAAAGATTTTCTTGAAAGACAAAGATAGGCATTTTCTTCAATTTTTGACTTTAATGTTTAACTTAGAAAAAAAAATACTTTATCTTAAGGTTCATTAAATGATGTAAATAAAGGTGGAAAGAAAATAAAAGAATTTATTTTGCTCTTAATTTAGTTACTTTTGACTATTCATTTTCTTCAATTCATTCAACAAATTGGTAATTTACTAAAGATCTCTGAAAAACAAATAGTAAAATAAAAACATATTTTTTAGAGTTTAAGATGATACAAAACATAAAATAAAACCCAAGTACAATCATAACAAGTATTACTTTAAAGTTAGGTAAAAGATTCTTATTTGTTTAACATTCAAAACAAATGCATTGCAAAATAAGAGTATCAATATTACAGTCACATTTTAAATTTAAAGTATAAATAAATTTCATTTCATTGAAAATTAGTGTAGTTTGTCATTACTTATAGTCATCTAATTAAAAACATCAATTATATTACAGATTATGGTGATAATTTTAATATTTATTTACATGAGAATTGGAATAAAACTCTGACAAGTTGATTCTATATAATCTTACAAAACATTAAATAAATATTTAAAAAAATGATAACTAATAAAATTTTTGTTTTCTCTATTTGCTTTAAAGACTTATATTAAAGTCCTTGTAAAGTTTTTATGACGTTTCTAAGCAAAATAGTTTTGATTTAATTAGTTTCAAATTAGCAAAACAGTGATTGATTTAATTAGTTTCATAAATTATAACTCTTACATACATTTAGTTTAAAGTTAGCCAATTATTCATACTGATATTGGCCAAAATTAACCTATTTTCAAGCAAAATGTGAAAAACTTTTTTACTTCCTTTATAATTTAATTTTATAAATAAAATTCTCTTCAAGTAAATTCAAAATATCTGACAAAAGAATAAAAACGAGCATCACGACTATTAAAACATGAGAAAAATTTTCTTGTTTATTAATCCCTAATTGAGATTTTTATAACTATAAAATTTATAGTAATTTTGATATGGAACTCATTATTATAAAAACAATAAATTTTTAACGTATTCGAGCCTTGATGCGATAAAATACAGTAACATTCAAATAAGGAAATAGAATATAAAGAAAGAATAATCTAGAGAATAAAAATAAATAGTTGGTGATTACTATAAATATGTTCTCGTAGTTTTAAAGAATAGAATAGTTTGGATAAATTAATGGAGTGGCTACGTCAAAAGAAAAATTCAAAGATAAATTTTAATTCAAAAATAATTTTTTTTACAAATGATTTGATTTTATTCTCCATTAGTAACTAATTTAGAATAATGAAGTACAGTTTGAATAAATGATTCATATTAAAACTTGAATACTTTGAGACATAAATATGAAAAATACCGGTCAGATCTTAGATAAAAAAAAATAAAACCATTATCAATATATGTTTACAAGCAAAACGTATTTAGGAACTTAACCCAATTTTGCAGTTTTGATATATAATTTAAATTATTTTAAGAAAATCAAACACTTTAACAGCAAATATTAGTTAATATTAAAGTGCATACTTTAGATTTCAAAACGACCTGCCTAAATGACCGCCACATGACCGAGTTAACTCTTAAGTATAGAAAATGGTTAAAATAATATTGTAAAAAATTCCGTGACAGTTTGAGTTTTTAATTATTAAATAAATATAACTTTTTCTTAATAGAAAACTTAAAATCGTTCGAAGAAAGAATGAATTTATTTTTAATTCATAACAAAAAATTTAGCAGCCAATATATTATTTATCTACAAGTGCACTAAATTGAAGTGACTACATAGTTGTGCTTATGCCAAAATTAAATATGGGTTTCAAAAATAATTAGTAAAAGTTTAAGGGAAAGTATTTTAGTTAAAAATTAAAACTTGTAAATTTATTCTTAAAAATTCACACATTACTCTTAATAAAATCTGGAATAAACTTTCAAGGAAAAAATACTCATAACTTTCAGATAAGATAATTTTCAGTAGACTATAAATTCCGGTTTCGATTTCATTCAAAACCGAAATTCACTACTTATGATTTCATTTAAAATTAAATTCAAACTAATACTGACATCTTCCCTAAAATATTTTTTTAAGAAGTGAGAGGATATCAGAGAAATGTTCTTAGAATGTTACCCAAACAGGGCTGATGTCAGTATAGTTATTCATCTTTACAACGACAAACTTATTAATCAATTTCCTTAAAATCCTGAAAAAGAGAGAGAAAAGCAATCGACAAAGAACATATTCTTTAATTACCTATAAACAAAAAACGAAAAGGGCTAGTTAATATATAAGACTATATGTATGTATAATTTTAATAGCATATTTTAGAAATTTCACGCCCTTTGTTTGTTTAAATCAATTTTAAAGGTCTTCAGAACGAATTAATGAATTTTACAAAAATATCTATAAATCGATGATCACTTAATGAACCATTCGAACTGTGTTTGTGTTATATATGATAAATATATTTTGCATTTTCATAATCAATTATATTCGTAATCATGGCTTTATGTAAATAAATTATATGAGGTTTTATCCCTTCATTGCTTTGTTTCACTATATTTTTTATATTATAATATTATACAACTAGAATTTGGAGAATTGCAAATAAAATTGTATTACATTTTTTTATATATAACAAATTTTTATTCAATTATAAAGCTTTTACTGTATTTTAGAATGATTACTTTAAATCTAATTAAAAACTAACTAAACTTTTTAAATTATTCATTATTTCCGAAATTACAAAATAATATTAGAATTAAATGCATATCATTAATTGAGAGCAAATCAAATATAAGGTGAAAAATGACAAAAGTCATTGCTTAAGACATGAGATTCTCAACATGAGAGGCGCCACCCCCTTAGAGGGAGCGAGTGTATCCAAGAGAAAATGTTATTAAAATAAACTGATTAAGGGACTGAAAGAGAAGAACACACACACATACAAAATAAAATACATTTCGACATATTTAATAATTAGCTTATTAAATTAAAGCAACATACTAAATGAAAACAAATTTAATAATTATTAGTGACTTCCTTGGGCTTGTCTTTCAGAGCAAAGTTTTTCGAAGGAGGGTTTAATGTTAGAAATAGACACTATCAGTTCTTTTCTATATTTAGCTGAGATCTATATTTTGTCTTCAAAGAAGCTACCGCAGAAAATCCAGTTTCACAAAGGTGAGATGTTTAAAATGGTAATAGAGAGCGAAATGTCCTTGTTTTTAGTACAGAAAACTCATCATCCACTCCTGCCAAAATTCAAAAAGTGATTTATTACTTAATTCTCTTTTGGTTTCGCCGCTTGCCATGAAGTCTATGAAGGTTTCTTCTTCTTCAATTGAGAGTCCTTCGAGAGTATTTTGAGATGGATTCCTCACCCACGTCTAACTTGATACCAGTTTCTTGTCAGTAAGAAAGTACTTTTTAAAATTCTTTGTTAGCATTGCTAAATGATTTTCAATAGTTACAAAAACAACTTTTGCATGTTGTCCTTCACTCTTGTAAGATTTAATACAATCATTCAAATTTGCAAACATTGTTATGTTTTCTTGCTTTAAACTTCTGCTCCACAATTCCAATTTCCTACAAAAAAACATTAAATTTATCACTGGTATCCAATATATGCGCATTTGATCCTTGCAGTTGAAGATTTAAGTTATTTAATTTCTCGATTATGTTTACCATGTAGCTCAATTTCATCACAAATAAACTACCATAAAAATTCTCAGCGTCCACCCTGTTTTCCTCTTCAAGGAAAACGGCGATTTCTTCTCTTAATTCATAAACACGTTGCAAAAATTTCCCTCGTGATAACCATCTTGCCTCTCAATAAAATAGTGACGCTGAATATACTGCACTCATATCTTTACAAAGTGCGAAAAAGATTCTTGATTTAAGAGGTCTCATTTTTATATAATTTACTACGATTACAACCGTAGTTAATAATCAAACCAGGACTGACATCGTTAGAAGCTAAAGCTTCTCTTTGGATCAGGCAATTTATCCAGACGCACTGTTGTGATTTTTGCTTCACAAGTGCTTGATACTTTGGAATCTTCCGGACATAGAACGAGAACCATCGGTGCATATTCCGACGTAATTTTTTTATTCTATGATGTTTGTCTCGTTCATAAAATCATTTAAGATGGCAAATAATGCGAGTGCTGTTGCTTTGAGTTCTATTGGTTTGCAGAAAAGTAATTCTTTTACTACTGACAAATCATCACAAAATCTAACCTAGGCAACGCAATGAGCATCTTTATTACTATCTGTTGCCTCATCGAGCTGTATTGAAAACAATTTGTCACTCAACTTCGAAAAAAGCTGACACTCTACATCTTTAGCTATATCAATAATTCGACGAGCAACAGTATCATTTGAAAGAGGTATAGACTGCAAATGTTTTGCAAAATTATCTTCAAACATAATTTCTAATATCTCAATTACGGTTGGCAAAATAAGCTCTTCACCAATGGTGTGAGGCTTTTTACATCTGGCTATTTTATATGAATCTTTGTAAGAGGCAATTAAAGCTTTTTCATTCACTGACAAAGTTTTTTTAAATAATGATTTTTGCTTTTCATATGATTTTAATTTTAATTCGAAGAATTCTCTGGGTTTGCTTACGTACTTACTATGAAGCGTTTTCAAACATCGTTTAAGTTTATTAGGTTTCATGCTATCTGCCGCTAACATTTTTGAGCAAATGATACACAGGGGTCTTTCTTCTTCATTTACTTCAGTACTAGTGAACCCAAACATTAAGCATTCTTGAGAATATTTGCTTGATTTTATTTTCGGAACCAAGCTCGTCTGTATGCTTGTTGATGCTTATCTATCGTCTAATACTCGCTTACGCCCGCTTAAAAATTTATCCATGATTCTGCATAAGTCTGCTGCGGTGAATATTTAATACGGTGAATTGCAATTACACGAAAATGTATATAACATACACATTCGGAATACATTCAATAGCAATAGATGGAACGAATCGAATGAGGTTGTCTGGAATTGAAATGGGCGTCGTAGAACTTTCTCCTTCTCCGTATGAGAAAACATCTGTTCACATCTCCGCACGCTCCTAAATAAACTTTTAAGCTGACAAGACAAATTCCAGGCAAATCGAAACTTCTCGCTAAACCGTGAGAATGCCCGACATAGCGCGACGCAAGAGCAAAAAAAAAAAAAGGCATATAATTCTTGTTTTTTCAATGTTGAAGATTGGTTTTGCAAAATGTCAATAAATTTTTATATTCTTGGTAATTTGTAAAGTTTAAAATTAAGGTTGTGGTGTAGGTTTTGCGCCAAAATACTCAAAATATATTATTATTGTATACATTTTATTGTATGTGGTGGGGGGTACGTTGAAAATTATGATTGAAAATTGGGCCGTGAATACTGAAAGGTTGAGAAACACTGACCTTAGACAGTCTCTAGCACGGCATATATCAGGAAATTTCGGAGTCATTGTCAGGAGTATACTACAGTGAAGAAGTTGGGCTCTGTTCACATTTTCTTGAAAATCAGAAAGTGGGCAGAAAGATTAGAGAAAAATTCCTATTTGGTCCCTTTGGCAATAATGACCCGTGAATAATCTAAAAGAGGCTGCATCATGTCGTGGATAATCTAGTGAACTAGCGAGACTATCGATTTTTGACTGTATTTCACCAAATATTTTCAGCTGGCGTCTTTGTCTAAGTAATTGTTTTACATATAGGCTTATGGTGTAGGGTGGCATTCTTAAATATTTTGGTTTTATTAGCATGACACTTTTTCGTGAGAGGGAGTCCGTCTGTTCGTTTCTAAAGATATTATTGTGACCAGGAATGCATTGCATTACAATTTTTTTTTATATTTTTCAACAGTAAGCATCGGATATATTCTCGACACTGAAGAACCTCTGCTGAGATATAGGTTTGCAGAGTGTCAACAGACTGATTCGTTGCTCTGGAATCTGATAACAAAGCAGCATAAAATGTGGGGTCATAAATTCTTTCAATGGAATACTAACAGCGCCGACCTCTCCATCAAATGAATTCCTATTTTCCAACAGAGGCACAGAATGAAAAAAGACTAGAATAAACTTCTGAGTCTATACAATTTAGATCATCGTATCAGTGTATATATGTATCCACTTAGATATCGGATATTTAGTATTAATGATTTTCAAGGCAAGGTAATTCAGTACCTCTACAGATGTGTCTCTTCCTTGGTAACTTTCTCAACCATGTAAAGGTGTGCCTCAATATGGACAATTTAAACCAGATAATTGTGCTCTCTAAATTGTGCGGACTTTATGTAGATTGTAACTTTAAGTTACACTATATCTTTAAATTTTTATTTTTGTTTTTGGTAATTAGTAAAAAAAAAAATCTTCAATGCCAAGCAATTTTTCGTACAAGGTTACAGCCTTTTCTTCTATTCTAACCCTTGATGGCAAATTTTTCTTATGGAAGAATATAATTTCAATCAAAAGTATAATATTTAATGTCATAATTATGGAATAAATGTAACATAGAAACATAGATTTACCTCCTTGTGGTGTACCCTAAAAACGTTTTGATGGCCAAACGGCTTAAACTTAAGGCAGCTTCCATCGACATTATCTGATATGCAGAAATGGTGTAGAGATTGGAGAGTTTCTTTGAATGTTTTGAAATGAAAAGTTATGCGGTGAATTGTCTCAACCAAAGAGGGCTGAATCAATTCAAAGTCGATAAAAGAAAAATATAATGTATTTACACTCATAGAAGCAAATCTCAAAAAGTTATCAGGTGAGAGTGAGAAGAGATCTTACAGCAAACTTTTGAGGTTTGTAAAAGAATTAAGGAGATCACAGATAAAAGTGAAAGTACGAAGACTAATATTTGGAAGCAGGTCTTCAACTAACTCTTATGTACTATATATACCACCTGCAAATAAACCTGAATTGTTTATTCTGTCCATAAATAACTACTCATAAATACTTTTGTGAATCCATGTTAAAGTTACTCTTATTAATTAATTTCATGGAATTGTATAAATTTAATGAAATTTTCATTTTGTTATAAATCTTTTAAAAAGATTTGTCACCATTTTTTTATCTGCCACTATCAAATATATAATCTATACAAAAAGTTAAGATGCATATTATTTTAAAAGTAACTGTTATCAATATTAACTAGTTACAAAAAACAGTATCTGTAGTAAAGTAAACAGATTATAATCACATGTTAACCGGTCTGACTTGAAAAATAATTCTTGTTTATGATGAATGTATGTTGATAATTTTGGCGAAATGGATAATCAGCGATCCGAAATTGAAACTGAATCATCTAATGTTTTGCAGGTTAGTTTTATTAATCATTGTCAATGTCCTAGATTTTTATAATGGTTCAAAATATTTAGATTTTCCTTTTATTTCTTTTCCATTAGAAAACAAAAACTACAAAAAATAAGAAATTTGAAATTCTAACCACATATTCATATATTAATGCGAAATTTGAACTGCATAACTTTAAAAAATAGGTCTATTATCATTATTCTGGATATTACTGAATAATGATAATAGATCTTATTTTTTAAAGTTCAACAAATGTAATGTAGCTTAAAAATATATATATATATATATATATATATATATATATATATATATATATATATATATATATATATATATATATAACCTAACAGATAATTTAGCAATTATCATATTTCAACTGATTTTCAAATGGGAACATCTGGTGATTCTTAAAACTATTTGAAATACTCATCTCTAGCGCATAATATTTTTTTCCGTATTCAGAATTATGATGTATTTAGTTACAATTAATATTTAGTGGGGATTGAGTTTCTTAGAAAAAATTTATCACTTATTAAAGGAATAATGGCTTGGAATATTAGAAACTTCTTTTGTACTTTCTGAATTATCTTATTATAAACTATCCTTTTAGTTTTATTAAGTAGTACAATTTTCTAGTTTATTGGACACATTAGGTTATTAGACAAAATCAAATTATTGATTCCTAATTTTCATGATAGCTTATTGTGTGCATTTGAATGTTATTTGATACTTAAAATTATAGACTTGGATATAAGTGAACATGTTGGGAATTTAGTTGAATCTAATACTATTACTTTACTTTATTTTTTATTGAATTACTTTACTTTCATCATCAATCACAATGTATAAATAAACTAAATAAATTCAAGCAAAAAATTTTGAGGTTGGATTGAGCGTTTCTATCTAGCCTGTGTAAGATAAGAAAGGATAAGCTCCACTTTTGTAATTTCTTAATCATGTTGAAGCATTTTAAGTGTTTTCAACTTTCTCAAAAAAAAAAAAAAAAAAAAAAAAAAGACATTTCTCTACTTTTAAAATTAAAAATATCGATTTAAAGTTTTCCTTCTAAATTTTAATAAACAAATGGATTTTTCTTTTTTTTTCAAGGACTGAAGAAAATTTTTTAAAGATGTCATAATGACATTGAGAACAATAACTGTTTGAATTTTTTTAGTGTCATTGCTCTTATCTGTCGCTAGTAAATTTGTCTTAAGTGTCATATGTACACTCTTTTTAACAAGGTATAAAAAAATTTGCAATTATGCATAAAATTTTGGCAATTATATGTGGTTTGTTTAATTAACAGACAAAACTTATTGGTGAAAAGATTTTGTGAATGTATTATTGATATTTCATATTTGTAAGCTGTGTTAAATTCAATGAAATTGGTAATTCTTGATCTGTCAAAAGTGGAACTTCACCTATAAAGTAGATACAAAGTTTTTTTTTTTTTTTTAATTTTAATTTATGTATTCTAAAATTTTTCTGTTAGTGTGACAGGTCAATTTGAAAATATCATTTTAAACAACACTGATAAAATTGCATATTACATTGAAATTTACTAAATAATTGTGAAAATTTATTAAATATTATAGATGCTTAATTTTACAAACTTCTAATTTAAAAAATTTGCAATTTTTTTTTCATTGAAATTTCTTAGAGTCCCATAGATGCAATAATTTTAATTGCCTTTCACAAATTTAATTTTTTAAAATTTTGTTTGTCATGAACTTGCATTCATGCATTTTTATTAGCATTTTCTCTTTTATCATATCATTTTTTTTATTTTATTGTTGAGAAAGTGCAATTGAAATTATTGGAAAATTTTTTAACTGTGGATAACTAACTGCAACGTTAAATATTTATTATTCAATGTAATGAATAAGTAGTTTTGATTATAAAATCAAAATTAAAGTAAAATGTATTTTATGCATACTTGAATTATTTATTATGAATAAACTTTGAGCTATGAATTGGCTCCTACTTCAGGTATCATTCTTGGGAATTTTTTTTTTAAAACAATTTGTGAAACTTTACTCATTTAATCTAATTTCTGATTTTACTTGCATTTGAATGTAATCATTAGTTTGAATGAAAATTATAGTAGGATACTTTTGCTCTTTGATCATGTTTTAGAATTGATATATGAAATTGACATTTTATGTACAATGCTCTTGTAAATATGTGTTTGGAGTGATATCAACAATGATATCTAAATCACTTTGATTTGTGTGCATTAATAAGCAAACTACCATAACTGAAGAAAGACAAAATTTTTTTATTTAACCATTTGAAAACAGCGAAGCTATTCATCCACAATCTTTAAAAAGAAACTTACAGCTCCCCGAAATGTCATTTCATGAATTTTTTAATCTGGATTCAAATGTAATTTGTTTATAGGAATTATCAGACATTTAAATGATTTAGAACAGGATGAATAAGAATGGAAGGTATCAAATATGAAAATGACCACTTCCAGAACCAATAGATGAATTGCTAACAAGACTAAGGTGTTTTGAACAAAATAGCTGTGAAATACTTTTCTATATCAAAAAAATACTATGCATTTCAAAATGTTATTTAAAATACAAAATTAATGAAACAATTTAACTGATTTTTTTCCTCAATGAAATGAAAATAACGATTTTTTTAATTATGAATTTTATTTGGCATGTTTTTACATAATGCATACTAAATAATTTTTTCTAATTGCACTTTCTGGAGATCAGTGTAATGAAACATATTTTTAAGATCTAAGAGTTTTTTTTCTATTTTACAAATTTTGAATTTTAAGAACTATTTAATATAAAATATTAAATTTTCTTTAAAAAAATTTCGTGCATTAATGTGAAAAATTTGATGTTTGAATATTTTTCATTACAAATTTATTTTAAATATTAAAATAATTATATCTAATATAGAGTATGGCATCCAGCCTACTTCACTGGACACGATTGATTGCTGGAGGTATAGCTCTCCCAATGGTTTTCCCATGGTTAGTTTATAACCTTTATCAATCTCATTTCAAACACAAAGTTTTTCGTGATCGCACACTTGAAAATAAAGTTGTACTCATTACTGGGGCAAGCTCTGGAATTGGTGAAGGTAAGATTTTTGTAGTTATACTTAGATTTGCATTTTAAGAATCTGCTTGAAAATTAATAATCTTAACCTAAACTGTTAACTTTTGGAACCAAATATTCTGTGACCAAATATTTATTTCTATATGAAAGGAATTGAATATAAGAAAGATAATGAAATATTTATAAATCAAGAGGTTAGTATAAATACATGAGAAAATTTTAAGATGTATATGAATCCTTGTAATTTAATGGTTTATTTTAATCAATAAGCTTATAAAATTGCTCAACAATGAGTTGAATGATAAATTTGAATTGTTATTTTAAGAAAAACCAAATATATTTTAAACTGATTAGGAATAAATGAGAAGCATTCTTAAATTTACCACTTTGGGCAGGTAAAAAACGTTTTGTATAAAACCAATTTTTTTCCGTAGTATTAATATTTTTGAATTGAAAAAAGAATTTTTTTACAGAAAAAATTAAGAAACTTTATTTTTGTTTTAAAATTATTTTTATATTTTGGAAGATTGAACAATTTTGCTAGGGATATAAATCTGAATGAATGAATATAAAATATCTGTTCACAATTAATCCTTATGTGACAAATAAATCATTATGTTTGATGAAAAATTAAAACATATAAAGTGATGTTGACAGATTGTCTTCTGATTTCATAATTGCTTTAATTTTGGATTTCAATTTTTTTTTTAAAATTAGTAATTTGAGCAAATTATATAATACATATATAGTTTAATATTATTATACATTTATATATTATTTTTTATATTTATAGATTATATTATTCATTTATAGTTTAAAGCTTACATAACTTGTGCCAAAATTAGTTGTAAATACATGCATGCTTTTTTTTGTTATATATTTAATATACGTATATTGAGACCATAATATTTTTCACAAAACTTTCTATAACTTTTATTATTAAAAATACCTATTTTTATGAATGATTTAATACCAAATTACTTCCAAGTGGTTCCTGAAACTTTTGAGTCTAAGCCAATGTAAAAATAACAGGACTACTAGCTTAATAATTGTGTGTGTATGTTGTTAGTTATGAGTTATATTATTGTAATCATTTCTTAAAAACATTTTATATTTTTACATATTGACACAATACTTAAAAATAAATTTCATATATTTTATATATATTATGAATTTTAAGTATGGCTTACAAGTTTATTATTATTGATTTTTAATCTAATTATTTAAGTGTTTAATGTAAATCTAAGTGTAGTAAATTACCTCTGAGATACTTTGATATTAATTTTTTCATGTATCATTAATCAAGTAATATATTTTGTCTTCAGCTTTAGCTCATGCATTCCATAAAGCTGGTTGTAGAGTTATTCTTTCTGCTCGTCGTTTAGATGCTTTGGAGAAAGTCAAAAATGACTTGGTTTCAAATGTAAGATTAAAAATGTTATTACATTTAAATATAAACAATTAATAATTTTAAAGTTATTGCTATTCGAGGTGGAACAAAAATAAGAGAGAAATTAGGTATTATTTATCAAAATATTTATGAATGCTTTATTGAATTGTAAATATTAAAATACGAGATAATTTTAAAATAATTTAATAACATAAGTTTTTTTTGCATAGCTCTTTGTTGAATGTTTATGCTTATAAATATGGTGAAAAAATATCAAATGTTAATTAAGTAAATTAAAATGTTTTTCAATATGTATTATAATTGCATTGAAAAAGTATATATACTTTTGAATTTTTATCATTTGAGCTTATTTAGAAATTGCATTGAACTTCGTGTATGTATAACATAGCTTAATGATCTTTTCTTCATGAAATACCCGAACCAGTTATTAAAATAATTAAATAAAATAAAAAAGACATTTATTGAAATGTTTTTCAATAAATGTCTTTTTTATACTTATCATTTTTCAATTTAATTTCTTTTTATTACTAATTATTATGTGAAAAGTTAACGTAAATATTTTACCTCAAAGTGTTGATATTTCTGAAAAAAAAATTTAAATTATTAAAAATGTTGGAAAATTTTTCCTTGAAATTTAAATTTTATACTTTCTTATATAAAATTGTATATACAATATACTGATAATTAGAAATACATTTTTTGAATTCATATTAAAATGTTTATTTTTTCAATTTTATAATAATGTGAAATGAAAAAAATGTAGTTTAAATAGTTTGAAATTTTAAAAACCTATAGTCTGATGTGTGTGTGCAGTACAAGTTTTTTTAGCTGGTAACCATATACCTCAAGTTTTTAGAAATCTTTTAATCCATAATCAATGAATTTTAAAATAAAGTGTTTTGTTATTATTTTGAAAAAGTCTCTTCTAAAATGTTTGCAGTTTCAAAAACGCTTAATGTAACAGAGCTTTTGAAAATAGGAAAGATTTTTGTATAAGTGAAACAAGCTTAAAATAATATTTTTTTTCTAAATAATATATCTTTTTTCTTCGGAAAAAGTTATAAAATAATCTATTTGTGCTTTCAAAAAGTTTTGTTGTTCATTGTTTTATTTTGTCCATTTATTAATAATTATTATGCTGCCCACTAAAGTCTGCTGAATTTTTTTTCTTTGTGGTGTTTAAAATTTTACCATCATTTATTTATTCATATCTTGTTCATATGATATTCTTAGTTATGGAGCACAGACAAAATGGAAATTTTTGACAAAACCAGACAAAAAAAATTTATTTTTATTTATTTTTTATTATTCTCTCTCTCTCTCTATATATATATATATGTATATATATGAATTCAACAGCCTTAATAAAAATAATTTCATGCGTTTGAACAGTAGTTTCAAAACTCATCAAAAATACTTTAGACTAGAAAAATACTTTAGATTTAGACTTTCAAATAAACTGTAAAGGTTCAAATAATATATATATATATATATATATATATATACTGTAAAGATTAAAATAATATATATATATATATATATATACTGTAAAGATTAAAATAATATATATATATATATATATATATATATATATATATATATATTATTTTAATCTTTACAGTTTATTTGAAAGTCTAAATCTATCATTTATTTGAAGTATTTTTGAGGAATTTTTAAACTACTGTTCAAATGCATGAAATTATTTTTATTTCATATTTTTATTAAGGCTGTTGAATTCATTAAAGATGAAAACTAATTTTTGTAGTCCAGAAATAAGGCCAAGTAAGGAATCATTCCAATACAACATACACTGGTTCAAATAAAAATTGTTAAAATAGAAAATTAGCTGTAAAAACTTAAAAACTATGTGGCTTAATTGCAATACATCAGAAGCGATCTTTAAAAAAAGTGAAATCAAACATTTTCCTCATAAATTCGAGATTGATACCAGCTGGTAGCTCAAATTTGTATAATATCATCCACATTAATGATTAATAAATTTTTTTATCAGTCTCATCACTAGGTGATAAAATGTGTATCCAAGTTTGTGTGTGTAAGTGCCTTTCATATGTTCTGAAATTTATACACTTAAACTTGAATTGTGAGTTATTTAATTTTGCATTGTGTTTAAGCTAAAAATTTTAATATTTTTTTTCCATCTTTAGTATCAGTCAAGCCATGTTCCTGCAATATTATCTTTAGACTTGCATGATTTGAAACAAATTCCAAAAAAAGCCAAAGAAGCCCTTTCTATTTATGGTGAGATAGATATCCTGGTTAATAATGGTGGTATAAGTTACCGTGGAGAAATTATTAATACTGAATTAGAAGTAGATTTAAGAATTATGATTACTAATTATTTTGGGCCAATATCTCTTACAAAAGGTAATATATATATTATTTTTAAAATTAATATTTTTATCTTACGGAATTATTAACAGTAATATTAAATCCAATAATGTTTTAGGTGCATGCATTATTTTTAAATCTTTATTGTTTAAAGATAGATTCTTATATCTAGATGGAAACATTAATCCAAGTTTGATATTTTAGTTTCTTCTAAATGAAAATGAATTGGTAATTTATATTTAAAATTTTTTGACCGATTACAATTTATAATCAACAAATTCTTGTTATTATAATTTGATTTTAAAGAATGCCAAAAGAATTTCAGATTACATTTATTGTTGCATACTTGATTCTCTAGACTTCATTATTATTATTATTATTTAAATTTAATGTTTTTATTCACTAATCATTCATCTAATCTTCTCGTTTAAAAGTAATTGTTTCAGTATAATAACTGATATTAGTAATTTTTTGTATTCTACCTATGCAGAAAATTTTTGATATTATATCACAAAGAATTCTAAACAAATAATCTTGTTATTATGCTATATTTTTAAAAGCAATCTCAGTTCAATTCTTAATTTATTTTCCTCATATTTTCACTGAAAATAAGAAAATTAATATGAAATGTCATTATAGATAATGATATACCTATAAATGGAGTAATGCTTTGACATTTAGTAAGTCCTAAACTTGTGAAAAATTCTATGACTGAAAATTTCATTATATGTTCAAGAATATTCATCTTTTATTAAAAAAATTTATTGAAAAGGGGGAAAAAAAAAAAAAAAAAAAAAAAAAAAACGACAGATTTATTGATAAGATGATATGAAAAAAGTTAAGAAAATAATAATGGACTATTGTTTAATTCATCAATTGCTTTAAGAAAGTTATTTTTTAAAGCAAGTCTTGTAGGTAAAATCCTCAATTTTTATATTAAACATTTATTTTATATCTAAAACTATACTGATAATTGGTGTTTCCTGGTTTATATTTTTTTCCACATATTATTCACACTTGTACTATCTGTACATGTTTATGAAAACAAAGTTAAAATTTATTAATAATATAATTATTCTAAATTTTTTTTTTTTACAGTTTTAAAAATGTTTTCTCATTCAATTGTATAAAGTTTTCTTATTTTTAAAAACAAGATTTGCCTTTATAAAAAGATCTAATTTTTGAAAAAATGCTAATTTATTTTTGAATATTGAAAATAGCGAAAAACATATAATTTTTAATTTTAAATATTAAAGTTTAAAAGGAATAACATAATAAAATCTCTTTCAATTTTTCTGAGTCTGTATAGTTGGATGAAGAATATAAAAATGAACTTGGATTATTTTATTTATAAATCTTCTAAAATAAACACACTCATTAAATTTTTACAAGTTGGAAAATTTTTTTACATTAATTTTTTGTTAGCAAATTTTGTATTATCATAGAAAATGTAATGAATTTATTAAGATACTATGCATTTTTAAAGTAGGATAATTTCTTTAAAGTAGTTTTGAAATTTATAGTTATTAGTGATTAAAAATTTTTAGAGTTAATCAAAATAATAATCAGTGCTAATTTCTTTTGAAAATGTTTTACAATGTAAAATTAATGTCTTTAACGTTATGAGATAAAACTTTGAATGTTAATGTATAGCCATATTACCATCAATGTTGGAAAGAAATTCTGGAACTATTGTTGCAGTTAGCAGTGTGCAAGGAAAAATTGCTATTCCATTTAGATCAGCTTGTAAGTATACTTTTTGTATTAGGTTATGCTATATAATATTATATTTCTCTTGCATTAAAATGGCTTTCAATTTTAGAAAATTAAAATTGATGGAAATCAATACATGCAAGTATTTAATAACAGTGATTAATTTGTTGATCTTTTATCTGATTCAATCTAATTTTAATCATGACCTTCATTTCAACAATTTATCTTCAATTCCTTGATATGGTTTCAATATTTATCTTTGTAAAGATACAGAACTTATTTTGAATTATAGAAACTAAGGAAATCCATATATGAAGAAAGTAACAAGCATGTGTGACAAACTGTTTTATTTAAGATATGTATTTAATTACTTAACCCCTATTATTATTAGCTTTAATTATTTAATTCCTAACTTTGTCTGCAATTTGAGCTATCATTTATTTGTCTTGTAAAATAAAAAATGTAGTTCTGTCAAAATAAGATCGATTTTATTCATTTTTTAATTGATACTTTATGTGAACCAATCCAGTCAATCAGCATATGTGAAAAGAGCGGTGAGCATTGATTTTGTAATCAATTATCAAAATTACATCTCACAACTAGGTTCACAATTATGCCGATTATGTGTGCCTTTATCACTTGATACTTGCTGTTCATATGGGGTAATTGGCTATGCAATAATTATATAAATTATTTGTTTAGTTATTTACTTAATAAACCTCAAATTATTAACATAATAATAATTATTATATTATTTTTAATTATACTATATATTGTGTAATAATTACCTTTAATTATTATTATTACATCATCTAATGTGATTTTATTGAGATTATTTCTGTTGTCTTTGAGAATAAATTTCAAACTTTAAAATGCCCTTTCAATGCTAACTTGTATACTGGAGATGCCAAAACCTTTATTGCAATTTTGATTAAGTGCAGATTGGTAATTTTATTTTCCAAGAAATTTGAATTATTATTTTTTTTATTGAGCCTTTGTTTATTGTCAAAATTATTTAAAATAAAAATGTTGATCTCTGTAAAAGTAAGAGATTTAGGTGTTCTATTGCCGATTTTTACTTTTTAAAAAAGTTTCTAAATTATTTTCACTTTCATTGTTTTCAGTAAATTATTGTAATTCCTCCTACACAGTTGAAATAGATTTTTTTCAAAATTTGTAATTAGTTCCAAAAATTCTTTAAATGTGGCACATTCTGTACGCTTTGTGACATGGAAAGTAAGATTTGATAATGTTGGTTCAAATAAACTACCACTACTAAACCATCACATTCGATTGGCAATACTCCCCTATTAGATATCTAATTATACAAAATATCTGTAAAAATATTTTTTAAATTTTGTAACTTTATTTTGCAATGGATTCAAATTTTCTAAAAATCGCTTAAAATAAATCCTTCACTTTGTAATTTTAAAGTTGCTTCTGTTAGGGATTGTTGGCGTTAAAAGTTTATTTTCACATTTACTGTTCCCTAAATAATAATTTAAATTACTTTCTGCTGAAGAGGAGCTAAAATCTTTACATTCCAATAAAGATTTTAACATATTGTATGTAAAAATATTTATTGGAATGCCATGGACGCTGCTGAGTTTAAGAAGCAAAAATAAAGAATAGAGCCATTTGAGAGTTGAATGTGATTTTTAACCTTTTCATCCCCATGGTACAACTGTCTTACCATAAAAGAAAGTGTCTCAGAAAACTGCCATGGTACAGCAGTTGTATTATAGATTTTGTTTTTCACCCTTTCAAGCACTCAACTTTTTTCTGCTCAAATTGCTTCAGGCAGTTGAAAGAGATTTAATTTCTGCCATTTTGTGTCTGAAAGTCATAAAAGCTTGGGTAATGGTCAGAGAGGAGACTTTTAATGAAAAACAGATATATTCACTATTTTTAGAAGGAAAGCTAAAAGTATATTCATCCTCACTTTAGCATATTTTAACATTATTACCAATTGCTCTTTTAGTCACATGACAAAATATTTTTAATGGCTTCATGTCATAAGGGTTTGATTGTTGAAGAAATAAAAAAGTTATATGATGAATTAGAATAAGAAAATTTTGCAGATAATGATTCTGACTGTTGTGTTTGAATCAAAATTCAAGAATAGTAGTTTTCTTGATGACAATAACATTGCAGATTTTTCCGTATCATTAAATTTTTATTAATATAATATGGAAACAAATGACAAGCCTATCATTTTTTAATTTAGAAGAGACTTAAGTATTTCTGAACAAATAAATGTTTTAGTTAATAAACTTGTCCCCTTTTTAAATTTTTAATATATTTTAAATTTTATTGCAGATGAAACAAATAGGTATGCTTCATATATATATATATATATATATATATATATATATATATATATATATATATATATTAATTTATTGAGTTATATATATATATATATATATATATATATATATATATATATATATATATATATATATATATATTTATACATACATACACTAGTGGCCAAAATTGTGGACACTTTTGGAAATTTTTATGTTTTGAACTTTGTATGCTTATAGAAAGTGTTGCATTTCACAAAAACTTGTATATCATTTTAAATAGAATTTATTACTGAATTCAATACAAAACACAAAATTCAATTATTTGCAATACAAAAAAGGTTAATGATAATAGTTATCAATATATATTAGATAGTGATGATTGTAGTGAGTTATCAGTACTTCGTAGAGTACCATTTATTTTTGATTACAGCTTTACATCGACATTTCATTGAGCTGACAAGAGTTTTAAGTTCTTCTTTCGTTATTACATGATGCCAAGAAACAATTATAGCCCCAATTAGTTCCCTTTTATTTGATGGGCCCCTCATTTGGACAAGTTTCATCAAATGGTGCCACAAATTTTTCATAGGATTCAGTTCCGGACTGTTTCATAGCCATGACAACAATTTAATTCTCTTTGTATGAAACCACTCTTTTGATATTTTGGCCGTGTGGCAAGGAGCAGAATCCTACTGAAAAATAAAAGAGGCATTGTTGGGAAAGAGATCTTTGATGGAAGGTAGAAGTTTTGGTTTTAGAATAGTGTCAATGTATTTTATGGCATTCAGTGTCCCATCGATGACATTAAGGCGACCAATACCATCTGATGACATGCATGACCAAATCATAACACCAACTGGGTTCTTCAGAGTTGCTTGAATGCAGCCAGGATCTAGCTCTTCTCCTATTCTACGTCTTACATATTTTTGCCTATCACTACCGAATAACTATAGCTTAGTTTCTTCACTCCATATAACTTGTGACCACTGATCATCTGTCGAATTAATGTATTCCTTTGCCCACTATAGTCCTTTTTTATTGTTGCTGAAAATTAAGACAAGTCTTTTTTCGTGGAATTCCACCTCTCACAGTTCAACATCTGTTAATCTTCTCCTGATTGTTCTTGAACTGACGGAAACACCAGCATCATTCAGATCACTTTTGATGACGGCTGATGACAATTTTCTATCTTGGAAACATAGTCTTTTTATTCTTCTGTCATCAATAGATGTGATGCACTTTTTCGGCCTTTTCCTTATTTGCTTTTTATTGAACTTGTCTCCTAATATTGTAAACGAAACTTTCTGACTTCAGATGTAGTCACTGAACCACCCACCTGTCTTGCATTTTCAGCATAGGAAAGACCACTTTCTTGTAACACAATAATATTACATCTCTTCTTAGGTGTCCAATCTACTCTTTTATTTGATGCCATTACTTCTTGACTAAATATTAAAATTTTTTACAAAAATTCCTACTTGTAATTGCAGTGTATAAGAAACAGGTTTGAAAATTCTCGTCCGAATGAGGCGCCCATCAAATAAAAGGAAATTAATCGAGGCTTTAATTGTTTTCTGGCATCATGTAATAACAGAAGAAGAGCCTAAAACTCTTGTCAGCTCAATGAAACGTCAATGTGAAGCTGAATGAAAAATAAAGGGTACTCTTATGAAGTACTGATAATTCACTATACAGTCATCACTATCTAATGTATATCGATAACTATTATTGTTTAACTTTTTTTGTATTGCAAATAATTGAATTTTGTGTTTTGTATTGAATTCAGTAATAAATTCTCTTTAAAATGATGTATATAAGTTTGCATTTTGTGAAACATAACACTTTCTATAATCATACAAAGTTCAAAAACATAAAAATTTCCAAAAGTGTCCACAATTTTGCCCATTACTGTATATATATACACATACATATATATATATATATATTTATATATATGCATATATATATACATATATATATATATACATACATACATACATGTATATATACATACATACATGTATATATATATAGATAAAATGTGTTTATTACAGCATACATTCTTATGCATATACAGAATATTTTTATTTTTGTTGTTGTAAAAAGAAATTTAACTATAGCTCTTTTGATAGTATTTATCCATTGATTTTGTCCTTTAATTATGTATTTTCATATTTATAAGTGCTTAAAATTCTCTCTGACACAAGTTTCTCTTTCTGATCTTCATAACACCCTGGAAAAGGAGCATTGGTGTCCTTACATTTTTAATAATTATAATCCCTTACAATATGAATATCTTTGATCCAATCCTGATCAAAATTGTTTCTTTTGAGACTGATATTTTATCAATTAACATATCAAACTCTTAATAGAATATAAAATGATTTGTAAAATTATTTACACAGAAATAAAAATCCCATTTCATGTTAGAAAAATCTGAATTTAAAGATTTAGTACAAAACTCCTTGTCCTTTGTATACATTTGTAATATTAGTATACAATTTAAACTAGTAGATAATAATATGCATCAAAAGACAGATGTTTTTGATTTGTTGCACTTTGTTCCAACTCATACTTTCATTATTTAATAAAAAAGATATGGGATTTTGTGTTTAACTCTGATGGAGTAATTTATAATCACTACAGATATGCATTTTTGCTGTTTCTGCATTTTTGTTTCCCCTTTTCCACAAATTATTTTCATTTAGAAATAAATGTTATAATATGAGAGCTTAACATCTTCACCCATAGAACTAATTGAGATTATAATATATTACTTTATTAAAATGTGAAAGCTTAACATCTTCTCCAACAGAACTAATTATGTTCTAGTGTTTCGAACTTGCTCTTCTAGTTGGAATATACCTCATTCAATCTTGCCCACTACTGGACAATGAGAACTAAATATTCTCTTTTTTTCCTGTGTACACGTATGTCAAAATAGAAGCCAGACAACATTATAAGTTTCTTTCCTGTGACATTTAAATAAAAGGCCTATTGTTTATGGACATATTCTAAGATGACCTTATATTTTTTTGATCTCACTATTAGAACATGCAAGTAGAAATTAATGGAAATGCTTTCATTTTAAGTTTTATCTGTAATCATTAAGTGTGATGTGAATCCACATTTAAAGTTACTGTAAAGTTGTCAGTTTTACTATGCAGTTTTAATTTCTGCATAAAATTAAACTTGATTTTGGCTCCTTCATACAAAACTTAAAACACTAAAGATAAGAATTTATATTCAATATTACACTAAAATATTTTTTTCATTCTCTATAAAAATTTTATAGAAAAATTTTTTGAGATTAATATGACTACACTTTGAGATGTACTCTTTGAAGGAACAGTTTTCAAGGTTTCAGTCTTTGAAAAATGACCAAAATTTTATAATTTAAAATGTGTCATAAATGATTTTTAAATAATTAACCTGAATACAATGTATTAAAGTAGTTCAACGCGAATTTGATCTCGCAACATTCATTGTGCAAAACATTTCATATCTAGTTACAGAAATGCAGAAAGGTAAATTCCAGTTTTAAGCTTCCCCTCCCCTCCAAAAAAGATAAAAGAGCATATATTTTAATCTGATGGATATAGAAATAACTTATAACAAAAAGAAGCAAAAATCGTTAATTTTGTTTTCATACAGGTTATAATCTTGTTCAAATACACATTCTGAAATTCACATGTATTCGCTAACAAACAAAAATTATTCATTCAAAATATTTTTAGTTATATTTTTATCATCAGGTATGCTGTGTTTTTAGGAATGTTTTTGAATTTATTCAATTAGTTTATTGCTTTATTTTCTTATAACCAATTATGTTTTATTACTTTAAAAAAAATCCGCTATTTTAAATGTGTATTTTGTTGGCTGAAAATCAAATCAATGAAATTTATCTAATTATTTTAAATAATAATTTCAGAAAATTCTCTATAATAAATTACTGTAATCCCTCCAATAATACAATACTCTTATAATGTGTTTCAATCTTACCCGATTTTATTTTCCACGTGCAACACATTTCCCCCTTCTATAATGCATGGATTCTCAGTGTTATATTTCTGTACAGTGAAATTTATAATGATTTGTACAGTTCACAATCAACTTTGCTTACGTTTTCACAATGTGTCGATTGTATTTCTCTAAAATTAAGTTATTTTATAAAATTTTTATTTTTGGAATTATTTCTGTTAGGGGGTAGGAAATGTCTTTTTACACTGCTGTAGGAGCAGCTTTTTAAATGGTGGTTCTGAACTCAAAAGGTTAATTTATTCCCTATTTGACTATTTTCTTCTAATTGATCACTTACTTACTCTTTTTGCAAATTAATTTTGACTGTTAACATCTCCTGACCAATTAGACACACACATATTATGTGTACATTACAATTTTTTTAGGGCTCTCCTGATCTTTTTGCTGAGCAGCTGCTTTGCTATTTACACAGTCTATACAAATATTAGTAAATGTTTGCATGCTTAGATACAAAGAATATAACTCAGATTGATATTTTTTTAAAAAAATTCATCTATATTTCTAGTTTATTTAATTATATCAAATCAATATTATGCAAATAGTTTCATGTGAAACTGAAACAGAAAGGTATTAATGAACATCAAAACAGGAAATTGAAATGTACATGTGATAATAATTACATGGTTAATGTCCAATTAGGGAATATTGATAACTTTATAACAAAATGACTGAACATATATCAAACTGAAATATACTAATACATTTCAGTTTTAGTTTTTATTCCAGCCAAAATAAAGTTTTTTCCCTGTCTTTGGTTTGAAGCTCTGTTTGTAAATGGCTTATGTAGTTATTAATAACATCATAATTATTGCAATTCTTTTCCATTGCATTATTTTCTTTTTTCAGATTCTGCTTCTAAACATGCTACTCAAGCATTTTTTGATACTCTAAAATCAGAATTGTCTCATACAAATATTCATGTTTGCGTGGTTAGTCCTGGATATGTTCAAACTAATCTTTCTTTAAATGCTATGACTGGAGATGGGAGCAAATATGGAGGTAAAAATATTAAAAAAATTTAATTTGCTGAATTTCTTATCCTGATGAATTTTATAATTGGTTATGTTTTTATCGAATGCAGAATGTATTTTATTTCAATTATATACTTTTATTTCAATTTTCTTAAATATTTTACTTTAAGTGACATTATGGTTAGTTCAGGTAAACTAATGTTCATTAGCTTTTTAATCTGTATGGTGTTATTTAAATATTTTTCAAATTTCTTAAAAACTTTAATGTAAATGAATGTAATTTTTTATCCACATTTTTCTGTTTGAGGAAACTTTAAATTTATATCATGCATAGAATAAAAATTATTAGCTATAATGGTTGTGAAATGCAGTAATGATAATTTGTTATATTGAATACTCCACAATATTATTTGGAGAATTATTAAATAATTGTTAACAATTGATTTTTAACTCAAAATATTTTTGCTTTCATCAATAAAACATTCTAGGGTATAACACAAGTGCATAATTGCAATTATTATTTTTCAGGAATACACATTTTTAATGTTAGCTGCTGGTAATGAGTAAATAATCGAAAGGAAATTTTTATATAAAAGAGATTTTACTTTGTATTTATAAAAATCCTTACAAATAGCCTTCATAAAATTTAAAGTTTTTCAAATAACTAATAATTTAAAACATAATTTTTTTAGGCAAAAAAAAAAAAAAAAAAAAAAAAAAACACAATTTTTAAAGTATATTTTTAATTGTAATATAGATGGTTTTCTTTTGTTACTATTTATTTGTTATTTTTTAATTTCTGCTTCTGCTGTTATGATTATACAGAAACCTCTTTATTTAAGATTTATTTGATTGTTGCATAATTGTGCTTTGTCAATTACTTCTTAATCATGGTCATCTCATATGCAATTCAAACTTGCAGTCTATGATTTGTGAAAAAAAAAGGAATTCAAAAAGTAAAAAATTACATCAAATCAAAATGTATTTCAAAATACTGAATATCAAACCAAAATGCCAAATAAATTTTTCTGATGAATATTTTAAACACTAATTGCAATCAGCAATTCATAATTTCTCCTGAAAAAAAAATTAAGATACAAATTATATCATTTTTTTTATTAAATTTAATAATTACAATTTCTTATGAAAATGGAAACATGTCAAAAACTATTGTTAAATTCTATCATTTATATGCTATTATATAGGTAATATTTTTTTTCTTCATCCAATTTCAATTGTTTTATATTTTTTCCATACACTAAATAGAACTTAAAGTGTCTAGAATGATTTTTAGTGATGAAAATTTTTGATAATCATAATTTTAGCAATAAAAACTTAACACATGAATCTCAAATTATATACAACTATCTATTTTATTATTAAATCTAAAAAATTAATGAAATATATAATAGTTTTTTATTACTAATTTTATGTGGATGAAAAAGTTTTTTTCGGTTAAAGAGAATGAACATTTAAACTATATATATATATATATATATATATATATATATATATATATATATATATATATATATTCAAACAAAAAACATAGATGTTATTATTTATTTGAATGAAATATTTGTTTGTAAAATTACTTACTTCTAGTTTTTTTCTTTTTTGAACTAATTACATTTAAAGGGTTGACTAATCAGCATTTAAAAACACTAAAACATTTAAAATCACTTTTAAATTAATGTACAGTAACCAAAAGGGAAAGTGCATCATACAGTAGTGAACTAAGTTGTTATTATATTACTTGTATATTTTTGTTATTTAAATTTTCATCATATTAGAATGTAATAAGATGGAATAAAAATGACTTGTACATATATGATGAATAAGATCCATTATACATTAACTATCTTCACACTGCAATTATTAAGCTTTTTAATTAGAATTTAAATATATTCTATATATAAAATAGCATATGAATTAGATCTATCACTGTAGATTTATTTTGCATTTCTATTAATGTATCATTTATTAAAAATTCTGAATTTATGATTTTTTTAATATCAATTTAAGTAAATTTAAGAAACACAATATATTTTGACAAAATTTTAATGTGAATTTCAAATTGATTTTTAACAAAATTTTATGGTTTTACTTTGAAAAAAATTAAGAATAACTTCCTTGTATTTTTATTCCAGTTATGGATCAAACTACAGCTAATGGCATGGATCCAAAAGTATGTGCTGAAAATATTGTTCTTGGTACAGCATCTAGGAAAACTGAACTACTTTTAGCAGGGTTGCTTCCAAAAATTGCCATTCTTTTAAGATCCATTTGGCCATGGTTATATTTTTACTTAATGGGTAGTCGAGCAAATAGAATAAGAGCTACAAGTAATATTAAAGATGATTGATACTACAGATGTATTTGCAACTAATAATTTTTTCTCAACTGCTAATGTATATATTTTTATTTAGTAGCTGAGAAGTTCTGTTGCCAAAATTTATATTTTTTATTTTATAATTCCCAAATACAGGATTGTATCATGAAATATAATGTTATGGTGAAGAAGGATTATACAGTTATTAATAAATTTATATTCATGAAAATTCTGTCTAAATGTAAATTATATATATAGTTTCTTGTATATATATTTGTAATTAAATATACTGTTTGTTTCTTTTACTTTATTTCTTGTATTGATATTTTTACATTGTTTTCCATCTCTTACATGTTTGTTTTCTTTGCTTATTTATTAAAGTTTGTATTAAAATAAATCAGCAATGTATTAAACTAATAAAAAAATCAGATATATTAAAAAAATCAGCAATGAACTTAAATATTTAAAATAAAATCTTGTAAGCAAAATATTTCAAGTAAATATTTTCTTTTATCTATAAATTCATTGTGAGAACATTTTTACATCAAAAATCAAACAAGAGTAAACAATGGGAAAGAAAATTGAAAGAAACATGACTATATGTTTCTTACTACATTGTAGGTCACTGTAAGTTCACATCTAACAAAATTTTTCTTATGAATACAAAATTCATTGTAATTTACAATACGAAATTCACTGTAATACAATGTAAAATTCATTTTTTCTTTGTCCAGACTAAGTTGAATTTTTAAAAATGAAATTATAAGTGTTTTTTCATCATTATAACTTAATTTATTTTGTGGAAGATTTTAATTTTTGTTTGTATTTTTGCTTCTGTAATAATTATTAATTTTAAAATAGGGTGATATTTTTACCAACTAGAATATATTTAACATGAATATTTTAGTTAAAAAAAAGTCCTTTAAAATATGGTTATTCATGAGCAATATTTAAAACAAAATTGAGCTTTAATCATATGCTTTAACCCCATTTAGAGGGTAGCTTAACCACTGAAGGTCATTTTAAGGTATTTTAATATACACTGTATAAATTGCTGGTAAATACTTTGTAGATAGTTGGCCATATTCATGCATTGTAAGGGAGGAAACATGGAAAACTTCCCAATCATCCACTCTGAGCCTTCTGCATGCATGTGAAGCATAACATCAGTCTGCTGTTGAACCATGGAATCTGGGATGTTATGTCTTATCCTACCACTCAAGCATAGTGAGCCCTTTATTCATGTTCTTTATATCCCAATACATTGTAGAAGTAAACCTTCTTATAACTATTATTCGTTCTTTCTTAATTGTAATAACATATTTAATGCTGTTATCATTGGTGAATAAATTTTATTTAATATGTTATATTTGACAGTATACTACTGGTCGATATTTTGCCACGATAAACCCATGCTTATGTTTTTAACAGATTGCATAATGGTTAGACAAAATGATTCTACTAAACTGGTTAGAATTCTTACTTTTCATCAAGAAGTCTTTTATCATCATCCATTAATATTTTGTAAGATCAAGTTGACTTAATATGTATAAGACAATCCTCCACAATAGTGAATCTTGTAAAGAAAGTACCACATGCAATAAATTAAAAATATCTTGAAATGCACATTATAATTATTTTTATTATTTAGATATTAATATTTCAGAAGTTTAATCATGTATAGTAAAATATTTTAGGTGTCATATTTATATGCTGCCAAATCTCTTCCCTTTCTATTTTGAAAACTTTCTGGTTATTTAGTTTCAAAATGCTTCTATTTTTAAAGCTGAAATATTATTTTAGTTATCTACAAAATGATATTTTGGATGTATTTTAAGTAATATTGTAAATATTTTCAAAATTAATCAAGTGGAACTGAAGTATGCTTAACTTTTGATATTAGAATGAATGTATATATAATTGTTTCAGACTTGTTTTACTCCTGAAATAGTTGGAAATTTTTCAAATGAAGTCTATTTAAAATAGATATATATGACTAATCTTAATCTCATTTAAGAGATAAATATAAAATTTGAAAAGTTCATATATATTTCTGTGTGGTTAACCAATTTTTTCAAATCAGCTTAGGATAAATTAATCTCTTTTAAATAGAGAAATTCTCAAAAATTTATGGGCTGCTAAAAAATTAGGAAATAATCAGTAGATTTAAAAGTCTAATAAAGGTGTTTCATGACTAATGAAATGATATGTTTATTATTTATGGAGATAACTAATTATGAATAATGATTTTAGCAATCATAAAACCAGAATAAAATTTACACTTTGAATGTACTTAAATTTTTTGATAGATCTCGCCTATAAAAGCGAAAAATGACAAAAATATTAGTAAAATCAATTATACTATTTTTTTCTTATAATTAAAAAAAAATATTACAATTGGCTGCAATAATGACAGAACAATAAAATTGATAATATTGTAATTCTTTAAGTGTATGTAGTAAAAGAAAAGTTGTGTATGGGAAGAACAGTCTCTCTGTTTTGAAATATAGTTTCTGCTATCAGTAAATAACAGTTGTTTGA
The DNA here is from genome assembly GCA_030067965.1 of Latrodectus elegans. NCBI lineage: Eukaryota > Metazoa > Arthropoda > Arachnida > Araneae > Theridiidae > Latrodectus > Latrodectus elegans. The sequence goes on from CM057815.1 coordinate 34,447,348, forward strand.
ATATTATGAGAAACTGCTGATTTACATTTAAATTTTTTGCATTTAACTATTACTAAAAAAGGAAAGAAAGATTTCTCTAAATTATTAATTTATAGACAAATATATTTATTAACAGTAATAAAAAAAGTTGCTACCTAAAAAAAATTATGTAATATTTTGGTACTCTTAAGACAATATGATAATGTAAAAATAAAAATATAGTAGCATTTCATAAAGAATTTATTATAATATATGACAATGAACAATTATTCAATGAATTTTTTTAAGTTGCGTTGTTAGAGTATAAAGGGATAGGCATAGGATGTTAAAGATTTTTTTCATCCTCCAAAACTGAAAACTTTAAAAAAAAACATACCTATTTCTCTAATCAAATTCAGCTATTAGTGACTGTTATTTTTCTTTTAAATTTTATTATAGTAAAAATACTTTAACTTGCTACAGTAATTATATTGATACAATAAATTATGTTAACAAATATTAAGATTACTTTGCTGATGAGGTCAGATATTAACTAATAAGGTATCTCAAATTATGAGTGAGTAATTATTATATATTTTTTTAATGAATTTTTTTTCTTTTTTAATAAATAAGTTTGGACATGTTATTGAAATTTTTAATCAAGTACATTAGTATATATTCATTTATATGTCTTTCTAAGGTTACATTTTTATATAAAATTTACATAGAAAAATTTATTCCCTTCTTGCTTATTCGTTGAAATAGCAAGTTTGGACAACTAAAAGTGAAATATGGTAAAAGTTTGCTGATAACAAATATTTTAGAAATTTATCTTAATAAGGTAATTTTTATGAAAATTTATTTGCGTAGCATTAAAAATATATAAAATATAACATTATAGCAAAATTAATTTAAAAATCATTGGTTCATACAAATATTCTTGTCTACATAAGGAACAAAACGTTTAAATTAAACTCTTGGTAATCAAAATTTCAATTAAATTATTTTGGGAAAATTATCAACTTTTGTAAAAAAAATTGCTACGATTTTATTAGTATTTTAAGTGATTTTTTCTTTGTAAAAAAAATATGCACACACTCCCACCGAACACACAGCTACTGCAGTTCTCAACCAATTAAATCCCGATTCTGGTTTCCTGACTAGCACAACTTCTTGGCCTTGTATAAGGCTATCTTGTTCAGAAAATTTGCTTTTTGGCTGAATCGCGTATCGAGCTGTCCTGTCTGTATCCCATAAAAGAATATGAAGCATGTGTAATGCTAGTCCACCACTGGCTAATATTTGTGGTAAATAATCCTTGCGGTAAGTATTCAGTACAAGAGAGCTCAAGAACAGTGTTGATGCCACTTGTCCTACAGTGTTGCCAGTATTGTACCAAGCGCGGGTGAGTTCTGCCAGGTGAAAGCTTCGTATAACGATGACTGGATCTTGACATTCCATGGCTTTCTCCAAGCGTTCTGAAACTGTGTCCAGTGTCTCTAAATCTGACTCTCGTTGGATAAGAGAAGCATAAGGATACCATCTTCTCCAACTGCAAGATAGAAGGATTTGAAAATACATCATTAGATATGTAGAGACTGAAAATGTTAAATTAGCTTCCAATTAAAGAGCTAATTTTTAGTAGTTATTTCAGGGAGCCAGCATTCAGTATAAAGTAAAGAAAATTATATAATTCTTATGTACCTCACAAATTAATATAGGCTCTCGATCTTGTGTTGACGTGCTTTCATATTACTGATGATTTTGCTGAGTAATAATGTGTGAGTATTACTAATTAAGGATTTAGCTTGCTTCTGAGTCTCTAGTACTTGTTTATTAGAAAAAAAAAGGTGGGTTGAGGATATATGATTAAATAAAATCATACCGCGCCACTGCTATTTTTAGTGATAACATTGGGATTTAATATTGAATGCAGATTTGCTGGTTCGCAAATTATAGTTGCGCCTCTTCAATGAATATTTCTAACGAAAGTGAGCTGCATCTGTCAAGATGATATTCAAAAGCCTTTTTGTATCAATCTTAAAGAAACAAAAAAACTGAAATGAAAACTAAGGTCTAGTTTGGAATTTATATGAAAGAAACTCCTGCACAGTTTGAAGCTTATAAGGATAGCAAAAATAGCACTGGATCTGTGCGGTTGAATGTGGTTTATGTAATTTTACTGTAGGTTGGAAGTTATCTTCCATTTGAAATGCGGAATTCTCTGCAGTTTCTCTCGAAACAAATTTTTTTCTTGTCCGATTCTTATGATTTAGCAGCAGGCTGTACCAAATTCACGAGTGCATTAATGTAAGGCTCATGACGACAGGGAAAGTGAGAACTTTAGTAGATCAAGGATCTGGAGCACCAAAAATAGAAATCTGAATTTGCTCCCCATCTTTGGATCTTAGCTGAACAGTGAATTTTTCTTCCAGAAAGAGCTCTAAATTATTTCTTCACATTTGGTTACATTAATCGAAGATTTTTGATTGTTAGCCTATTTCTAGTATCCATTTCAAAGACCTTATCTTTCCCAGATCAATAACTAAAGAATATTCATTTAAGTAGATAAAAAATTAACTAACAATGCTTGATTTGGTAAATGTAAAGACGCTCTGATTAATAATAAACACGTTGAAAATATCTTTTCAAAAGTTTCCAGATTTTGTAGCAGCTAACTCGTGGAATTTCTGCTGTTTTGTCCTTTGCATTTGCCTCGAGCAAAGATAAATTTCGCAAGGGAACTTAAAAGCTTACATTGACAGACATTTCTCTACTTAAATATTTGTTGCTTCTTATTCTAATTGTAAAGGGTGTAACTAAATGAGGTTTAATGTTTTAATTAAAGTTTATTATTCATGTCAGAGTGACGTTTAATAAGATTTATTGCGCTAGAGTGGCTTAGATAAAAAAAATAGTAAAATGTAAATAAAACCCCTCGGAAATGAGGGAATCCATAAAAAAAAAAACTTTCTATCAGTGAAATTTTGAATTATTTTATCCATTCGTTGTAACAAATTCCCATCATAAGTAATTACTTATATATATATATTCGTGATAATATATATATATATATATATATATATATATATATATATATATATATCACGAATTTACCGTATGCAAATTTCCACAGAGATGAAGCCACATTTTGCTCTTATTGGTTATCGAAAAATGCCAATCAGAGTAGACGTTGACTTTTAAGAACAACGTAACATCATCGCTTCAAGTATTATCTGAAAAACTGCATCCGAAAATTTTCGTGAAAGGTATGGCGGTGTACAGTTGCAAAAAGTGCCTTTTTTGCAGACAGATGATTACGCCTGTCGGACACTTTGTGCAATGGATGCTGGGGATGAAAAATAACAATCCACGATTTTTTGCATTAGTATTATTTAGCAATGCGACAACATTTAGTAGAGAAGGCATTTTCAACCAGCGCAATCAACATGTCTGATCTGACAACAATCCCAACTGTACACCCCTCTTAGACACCAGCAGAAATTTTCTGTGATCATCTGATCAGGTAACCTTGGTGATTACCTGGTAGGCCCTTACATCATGCCAGACCGTTTGACCGGCGTAACATACTTTATCTACTTTGAAGAAGTGCTTCCCCATTGCAGGCTGCTCCGCTCACTATTAAGAGAGACAAGTAATTTATGCACCCAACACGTTTTTTTCATCACGGTTCTTAACTTTTTGAGTGCAGCAGACCTGTGGCTTGGCCTCCTCGCTCACCGGACCTCAACACACTGGATTTTTTTTTTTTTTATTCTGGAGGCACATAAAATCTTTTGTGTATGAGACGCCTGTGAACGCAGCTGAAGGTCTCGAGGCTTGAATCGTTGTTGCAACGAACAAAATTAACACGTCACACGGAATCGTAGAGAGGGTGCGCCAGTCATTCCCTCACAGGTGTCAACTGTGCAACGACACACCTGGTCGGCATTTTGAACATTTATCGAGAGGATTTCACTAAGCGATAAATATCATTCTGAAACTTTTGGTATTCATTCGCTTACCCAATACTCTTGGAAGTTCAGGTGGGAATTCCTCTTTTCTGCCTCTTAGAGGGAATGTGATCCAATGTTCCTATGTAATTATTGCTTGTCTGGATGGCTACTATCACCCTTCTTAATTTTTAAAAAACAAGTATCATATATTTTATTTATTACATTTTACCATTAATTCCTAAGGCCATGAATTTTTTAGGCCAGGGAGCACAAACAAAATTTATTCCTGAAATTGTTTCAGAGACGGTTCATATTGGATGTTAGCCCTTTTTATCAATTCTAGTAATTACTGATTGAAATATTCGAGTTATTTAATATTTCAATTAATAGTAATTATTGTTCCTTAACAGTTATTCCTTAACTGTTCTTTTTTAGACGATTGTTAACACTTCTCTATTTTTAGTTATCGAGATAAAAATTTCCAACTATCATATTTGCGGTTATTTTGAATTTTAATAGTTATAAATATTCATTATTGAAATTTCTGTAAACATTTTTTAAACTTTAATCTTTTGACAATGCCTCTCAAAATTGTAGGAAAAACGCTCCTTTTCATCAATTCAAAACTTCTTTTGTTTTATTCTTTGTTTCTCCGTAAAAGGAACAAGTTTTTAACATAGTCTTTTTTTCATCTTCTGGCAATTTTCCTGTTTTAATATTCATTATTTTTACTCGTTGTTTATTTCTTTGAATGTTTTTTCTTTTGTTTTCTAAATGATTTATCTTGTCTTTATTGTAAAGTTTTTTCTAATTTTTAAATATTTTATTTGATTTGGACTTTTTTAATTGTTTTACATTTTTATTTATTTTGTTAAAACATTTTTGAAAGAACTTACATCGTTAAATTCCTAAATTAGTTTTTTTTTAAATTTTTACTTTTATCAAAATGATATATATATATTTATTGCTTTAATTTGTGAAAAATTATCTGAAATCTCTTGGAGGCACATTTGGAGAGTTGGACATTTATGATCAAGTTAATAATGAAATACCATGTTCGAAATGCTTCCATTATTCGATTCCTCAGCATGTTATCGTTAACAAATCGAGCGTAAGTTTTGACCCTTCCCACAAAAGTGTTGAGCCCATAACTGCTGTTTTACAAAAGTTCCATGAGGAAAAAGGAATGAATTTAAATAAAACATTTACTGTATTGAAGGGCATACTGAATATAGAGTGACGTTCTCAGAAAATGAAAAGTTTGGAAAATCTTCCATTTTCGTATTATACAAAGTGTCAATGTAAATTTAGTTAAGACAACAGTGGTAAGTGCCTTTACTCTTGGAGCTGGGAGAATGGCAAGAAAAAACAAGCTTCGATCCGACGAATTCAGCATGAAATTTTAAATTTGCTTCTTTACATGATGACAAAATTATTATTTAAATTACGATGAAAGATAACGCAACGTAAATGCTTGCACAAATTGAACATAACTCACAATGGTTGCTAAGCATCATGTGGCTAGATGAAAGCCACTTTTATCTGCATAGTAATGTTATGACAGCGTTTTTGAATGATATCAAACCTTTTTAAACAGGAGATAAGATTACTTTCTTCGTGGCTTTTGGTGTGATTTTATCACATTCTAGATTCTGGATCATGTTTTTCTCGAATAGTGATGCCATGTATCGGTTAAAAACTCAGTTTTGTCACTGCAGAATGTTATTTTACGCTTTTATGAGACCAAGATTTGTGTATATTGAAGAAAATGCTTTATCTGTTCTCATTTTCAGGCACGATAGTGTCCTGTCCTAGTCCCTGTTACTTGTTTCATCATGATAGTCCTCTTTAAACCTTTCATCAAAGACCAAGTTATAAGCAGAGGAGGATATGAATTTACGTGTCCCTTACAATCCCAGGGATCATTCTGGCAGATATTTGATCGGCGGATACCTTTGATGTGGAGAGCGTAATTGTCCGGTCATTTCGATTATTTATTTTTTTCTTGCTTGTAAAAACCTACAGAGTTGAAAACAATTTGAATTTTATATTTAATAATTTACATTATCATACTTTAGTTAAAAAATATATCGATTATTTATCCTATTTAATTACTTAGTTAATAATGTAACATTGACAAAAAAAAAATCAACTATTAATTAAAAATGTTACGAAACTGTCGATATTTGCTAGGAGATTTGCATGCAAAATTGTTAGACATATTTACCTAAATATGAAATATTTTAGTATGATTTAGTCCAGTGGTTCTCAACCGCCGTTCCGCGGAACACTGGTGTTCCGCGAAGCTGTCCCAGGTGTTCCGCGAAAATTTTGAATATAATAAGAAACAAGAAATTTTTTTATTATTATAAAATAAATACTACATAGTTTTGTTAATTATTTGAAATTTAGCAAAAATATTCAATATTATTCTAAATTTTCGCGGAACAGTCAATAATATTAACAGTGTAATTATCAAACGACGCAGTTACGTCGTTTGGAGTTACTCCAGGGAATACCACTAAATTTCTAATGTACTCGATAATACAGGGAGCGCTACGTAGTGTTGATTTCGTGCTGTTTCTCTTTCTTCGTACGAAATAACAAAAGCGCAATTTCGACCTGAGGTTCAGCCATAATTTAATATAAATATCTAGTTTTCGTGAGTGTGTTTTTTATTATATATATATATATTTTATATTGTTGGAAATTGATAAGATGAAATGCAAGTTGTGTAGTTTTAACAGTATTCTTATCTTTTTAGTTGCTTATTTTAACATTTATACAAGACTTTTAAATCTGAAATATGGACAAATTTTTGAAAAGAAAGAGTGAAAGTGAGGTTAATGTTGGGGCGAGTACAAGCAGGTCTTCTTCAATTGAAGGTGATATGCAAGACAACAAAAATGCCGAAAATAAACGTAAAAAGATATCCGAATCAGTTCGGAATTATTCGGAAGAATATCTGAAGTTTGGTTTGACATGGAGCGGTAGTCAAGATGTTCCTATTCCGAGATGTATTATATGTGGTGAAAAATTGGCTAACAGTGCAATGGTCCCAGCTAAGTTACAGCGACACCTTTCAACAAAACATTCTTGTCTAACTTCAAAGGTAAAGATTATTTCGAAAGATTGCTGAAAAATCAAGAAGTGCAAGCAACATGCTTTCGAAAGAGCGTTACAATTTCGGATAAAGCGCAAATCGCTTCTTATAAAGTGGCAGAACTAATTGCATTGAAGCAAAAGCCGCATGATATCGCAGAATCGCTAATTTTGCCCGCATGTTTAGAAATTGTTAAGATTATGTTTGGCAATGAAGCGCAGCGAGACGTCCTAAAAATTCCCGTTTCGGACGATACGATAAAAAGAAGAATTATAGATATGTCAGGTTTTATAGAGAACGCGGTGACGTCGAAATTAAGTACAAAAATTTTGCGCTGCAAATTGACGAATCCACTGACATAAGTGGCAAAGCCCAATTAATCGGATTTATTCGCTTTGTTGACGACACTGAAATAATAAATCAGTTTTTATTCTGCAAGGAACTTATTGGTCACGCAACTGGAGAAGACATATTTAATTCAGTATCATCTTATTTGGAAGAATGGAAATTATCCTGGGAAAATTGCGCAGGAATCTGTACTGATGGAGCTCCAGCCATGCGTGGCAGTATTAAGGATTTTGTAGTCGAGTTAAAGCAATAAATTCAAATATAGTCTCTACTCACTGCTTTCTGCACAGGGAATCTTTGATTTCGAAGAGTCTACCAGCAAACTTAAAGTCTGTTTTGGAGCAAGTCGTACATATGGTGAATTATATTAAATCGAGACCATTAAAAACCCGTATGTTCAAACAACTTTGTAACACCATGGAATCCAAATATGAATGTTTGCTTTTGCACTCTGAAGTGAGGTGGCTCTCAAGAGGAAAAGTACTAACCCGAGTTCATGAGTTGAAACAGGAATTGCTAGTTCTTTTTAGACAAGAGGGTAATGATGTATACGTAAAATATTTGGAAAATGATGCATGGTGTACTAAGCTAGCATATTTAGCCGATATCTTCAGCTACTTAAATTCAGTCAATACATCTCTTCAAGGAAAAAATGAAAATATTCTGACATCCACAGACAAATTGCTAGCTTTCCAGAAAAAGCTTTTTGCTTTGGAAAAATCGTATTGCTCAAAATCGCAAATTTGATATGTTTCCGTTATTAGCAACGGAAAATATTGTTAACATTAACGAAATGATTTCAAATGTGACAGAGCATTTGTCAATATTGCAGGACAAAATAACTCATTACTTTCCATCTCTTAATATTGAAGACTTTGATTGGGCACGAAATCCATTTGGTGAATTTGATATAATGAACCAAGATTTTTCTATTCAGGAAGCAGATGAGTTTATTAATATATCAACGGATCGAACGTTACAACTAAAATTCAAAGAAGAAGGAGTGGAAAGGTTTTGGATTTCCATCGAGAATGAACATCCATTTATTGCAAAACGAGCGTTGAATATCTTGTTGCTCTTTTCGACGTCCTATCTGTGCGAACTTGGATTTTCAACTCTAACAAATATTAAAAGCAAAAAAAGAGAAAGACTTATCAATTTAGAAGAAGAAATGAGAGTAGCGCTCTCTTACATAAGACCCAACCTTGAGGAAATTTGTAAAGGTCGTCAAGCGCAAATTTCTCATTAAAATAAGTTACCATGTAATATATATCTTTATTTCAATTAAATATTAATCTTCCAATTATTTTGTGTGATTTACATTAGATTTACAAATTTTATGATAATGGTGTTCCGCCAAAATCGAGACCACTTAAAAGTGTTCCGTGATCCCAAAAAGGTTGAGAGCCACTGATTTAGTCTATCGAATAAAATGTCATGACTGAGTATCATATATTTAGAAATTTGGAATCTTTCAAATATAAGCATGGAATGCAATGAAATTAACAAGGCAAGTATGAGTAATTTAGCTTTTTTTTTCCTTTACAATAAAAGTAGCTTAATTATTTCACGGGATCAAGAAGTCATGAATATGGACTTCACTGCTCTTTATTATTCTCCTGGAATTTAACTTTTCACCTTAACATTCACTGTGGAAAAAACATAAATACTTTTCATGCTGTTTTATACTATTTTAATAATTATGATTAAAATGTATCTTTAAGTTTTCATTACTTTTATGCATGTTTACTGCAGCCAAATTTAAATGCTACAAAAAAAATAAATGAACAATTTAAAGAGTAATTTAATTAGATATGTATCAGCAATATCATGAAATGATTTTGTGGAATACATGAACTTAGCAAGATTTTAAATCTTGCAAAAAACATCTTTATTTGCAAAATTTTAGCCCATAATAAAATCTAACTTCATGTTCTATCAAGAAAAACGATTTGATATTGTTATCACATTTGATGCGATTATTATAGGGTTATAATATAGTTTTTCTCCAAAGTTCTTAATAAAGCTACAGAAAAAACATGAAAATAATTTTTTTATTACTAGCTGTAATCACTATCCAAATCTATGATTTTCTGCCAACGTTTTGGTAGTTTTTTAAAGTCTTCAATCCAGAGATTTGATGGCCGCGAATCCAAAAGCAGTTACATCTTTCTGGTGAATCGAAGAGAGCACCAATAGGATGTAACTGCAAGTATGATAAAAGGTAGAACTCCGAAGGAGTTATATTGAGGCTATTAAGTGAGTGTGGAAAAAGATTTCAACCAAGTTCGTAACCAGTCTAGGCGGTAAATACAGCTGCATGTGGTCTTTCATTATCTTGATGGAGCAATACCTTGCACCGGAACTGGGTTCGATGTTTGGATTTGATAGCAGTTTCAGCAAGGACTAGCAACTTTTTGAACGTCTTAATATTGATGAATTTACATTTTTCTAGATCCTATTTGAGGATAATATCATAGCAATTCTATCAGATATGCAACAATCATTGAAGTAAATCCTTTTTTCACCACAAATGACAATTCGATTGGTCCCGGGTTCGAATCCTGGTCTGGGCATGGATCCTTCTTTTTCTTTGTGTTTCTCTGTTCTTTCTTCTGAGATGATGTATAAACGAGGCCTACCCTATAAACGGTTTGTGGAAGTATAGCGTGGGTAATGCTACTCTTTTCCGTGACTTGGTTCACAGGTCCAACTAGGTAATGATAAATGAGTAGCAGTTTCCAATCTTGTAGTGGTGAAGGGTTAGTAACCCAGTGTCCACCGTTATTAAAAAACCAATTAGATCAGCGCATGCCGAACTCAGTGATTGAACTTGTACGTCATTCTTATGCGTTGCATACCATGACTAATGGGCATAACACTTATATCTAAATCCTTAGCTAGCCTTCGAGTGGTTGAATGCTGATTTTCCTCTAGAGGTTCTCACAGTCGGGCCTCATAAGCATCAGTAACAAGGCCAGATTGATCTACTTCTTGAATGTGATGTAAATTTCCGGTACCAAATCTTCACAGTATTATATAACACAATATATAAGCTAAAGCGGTACCCATGCTTTAGGGACATTATATAGCCTAAGTTTTGCAATAGAACTGGAAGTAAATGATGATTCTAATCTGGTTTCGTGATAATTCCATTTCAGACGCATTGTACTTAATAATAAAACTTAATAATAAGAATGTGCTTTTACAGATACAGTGTTCTAAAGCTAAGTCTCTTCTCCAATACTATAAATTAAATGATAAAATGTAAAGGAACATGCCAATGAAAACTGCTTGCTAGGACGATATTAGCGAGAGACTCGTTACAATCTGATATTACTATCGCACATCTAAAATAAAAACTTTATTTATTAAATCAATAGCTAAAAATACTTGGAGATTTAAAAACATTTTCATTATTTAGAATCATTGAGAATTTATGGATAAATATTCTTAAATTTGTTTAAAAAAATCAAATTTATAAGGTAGGATTAATTTATTCTATATAACTTAATTTATGATAGATATTTTAAAATACGTTTTGGATTTTTCCAGTTTGTTTAAAAAATTTTATCTTTAAAAATATAATATTATATTTAATCCGATAAATTTATGATTAAGCAATTATTTTTGAATTAGTTATCTATAATTAACTTGTATGAATTTTTACAATTTAAAAATTAACTTACATGTAATATGGATTTTGATCGTTACATTTGCTAATATCATCCAGCTTTAACTCGAGATTGATTATATCATTTACTAAGAAATCAAATAGCATGTAACAAAGTTTACACTAGAACATTAATACATATTAAAAGCAAATATTAGAAAACGTTTCAGTACAATATTCATTTCGTATATTTAAAAATTGTTTACAAAATAGAAGCTTAGCAAGTATTTAAAAGTTGAGAAGTTTTATGATTTTGCTTAGATTAATTTCAAGACTTTGATTTCCTTCAATGGGATAAAATTTTTGATTTTAAAATGTGCTAAATCCTCAATTCCGATAAAAAAATACGACATCTAGCGGTGAAATGCCCAACTGAAATCATCTACGAAGTCAAATTAGCTATAATATACATTGTCGGATATAGCTATTAATTTTAGCCAACCTATTAATTTTGTATTTTCATTTTAGTTTTTGTTTTGAGTTGCATCAATCATGTTATTCTTGTAAAATTGAATGAAATAAGATTTCTGCAATTTATTAAATATAACTATATAAATTAAATGATATAGTGTATAAAATCTATGAATGGATAAAATGGCTTACATTTATTGTCGTATCGGCGCAGGTGCCGTATAATCCATGATTTCAAAATCTGAATTTTTTTGGCGATGAAGAAATGTTGTCAAGATGACGTATCGTGACGTTCGTGATGACGTAAATACTAGGGTAACCAAAACAGAATTTTCTGCATAATTTTTATAGGTCTCTATATACATGACGTAACAAAAACAAGGTCACCAGATACATAAGAATATCCTTCAAAAAACCGCCAATCTCTGGATTTGGCGCATGGATTATATGGCACTTGTGCCGTCGTATATAGCACAGATATTAAGTTTAAGAATTTGAATAAACTGAAAATAAACCATATAAAACTCAAGATATCATTTTTTTTTCGAAAAATTACAATACACTGTAAGTTGTCTGTTTGCTAAGCTTTATTATTTAGGAAGGAAAATGCTCGTCATCAAACTATTTGTCAAGCCCTTTTGTACTATGTTTAGATATCATATAAGTGGTATTATTTTTTATAATATATCTTAGCTCATTTTCTTCATTATTTTATAGATATCTAAATTTGCGATCTTCATTGAAACGCATGTGGAAATTAGATAAAATTTTGCTTTTTTTTTATTTTACACGATTTTACTTTTAGTGTTTGTGTTTTACAATGATGAAATTACTATGATTAAAATATCATCAGTATAAAAAATAATATGTAAGTTAGATTACTTTTCACCGTGATTATCGTGGCTATGTGAATGCAGTATAAGTCAATTTTATAAATTTGTTATAATGTACTTTCCTTATGATTGTTTTAACTATTAAAACTAATTCGCCACAGATGCCGTATAGTCCAGGATGCCAAATTCTAAGCTTGGTGATTTTTTGGCGGATTTCTTTATGAATCTGGTAACCTGATTTTTATTACGTCATAGATATTGAAGCTTATAAGAATTAAGCAAAAAATTCTATTTTGGTAACCCTATCATTTATATCATCGCACACGTCACGATACGTCATCTTGGCAACATTTCTTCATCGCCAAACAAATGCAGAATTTGACATATTGGATTATACATTTGAATATCTTGGATTGGCATTTGAGCCATTACTTAAATTATAGTCTGCTTTAGATTGAATAGTTTTTCAGAATCACAAAATTCATTGTTTTGAATTATATCATTGTGAAAGAGCAAAGATAATAATTTTATCTCACTAAATTTCTGTATCATATTAATGACTTACTTAGATTTGATCCTTCAATTTATTTTCTTTTATTTAGATTTGATTTGAGAATAGATATTGTAAAATATGAATTTATTAATTCTACTGCATCTTATAATTCATTTATACTTTTTTTTGACTGTGGCAAATGTAACAAATTAGAACTATACAGTAGCAAAGATGATAATTTATGATAAAAGTCTATAAGCAAATTGTCATAAGTTTTTGAATATCACAAGTGTTGTTTGTCTGATTTGCTAAGGCAAATTGAGAAATTAAAGAATACAGTATCAAACATCTTATTCAAATGAAAGAATCTATTGATATCTAAGGTTTTTCCTTCCTTGTTATCTGAACATGAGCAGTTATCAAACCCTAATAAATAATTAATATGTCATATAAATATTACACCCTTATCAATTAGGTACTTTTCCATTATATCTCCGCTTAGGATCCTTTAAAGATAGCATATTTCTCACGGAGAATCAAGAAAGAAAGCGAAAATAATACAATGTAGATATGATGATTTTAATGTCTCAAAATTATACCTGAAATTAAATAGATTCTAATTGAATTTTTTTTACCCCAAAAATTGAGTTAAAAGAGATGAACAAAGCTGAACTAGCTAAATACTAAACAAAGCTAAAGTAAGATGGTGTAAAAGATGGCATAGTAATAATTTTGCCTATTATTATGCCTAGCATCTAGCATCGCAATAGCCTACATGAAAATATTCTCTTAAATTTGTCTGATTTACTAAGGCAAATTGAGAAATTAAAGAATACACTATCAAACATCTTATTCAAATGAAAGCATTTTCTGTATTTGCAAAAGCTATGCGACTATCCTTAGCAGGGGCTTTGCCGCTTTTAAACATAAACTGATGATTTTAAACTTTACATTAAAAAGTTGGGTGACTGGAGGCAATGTAGTGATTATAATGCATTGAACAACATAAAAATTTCTAATCATTAACCACTGTATTTTTAACTGACAACAATCACATATTTCAGGGTACTTACATTTACAAATTCAGATATCTCGTAAATGCATACAAATAAATACCCGAAATAAGGCTGATATTTCTAAAACAAGGATAATTACTCTGTTTGGCCTGTTTGAATCTCTTTATATGATATTTTGTTTTCTTAAAATAGCGCTAACTTTCCAAAAGTTTATGAACATAGTCTTAAAATAATTCTTGATTTCGTCTTTTGCTACCTGGATTATTTATTCGTTGCATCACCAGATGAAGAAACTCCCTCGCCACTTCTGAACCAGGTCTTCGAAAGGTTAAAGAATTACAAACTGTACATACACATCACCAAGTACAAAATATGAGTTAGTTCATATCAATTATAGATAGAACTCTCGGGTCATAAAATCACTTTAACAGCTAAAGCCGCTTTCATCGCAAGTTGATGCAAGTACAAACTACACAGTACCACAATTCATTAGTAGTTAGAGATGATTTTTGGGAATAATAAACTTCTTCTGACAGTTTATCAAAAATGGTGCAAATATACAACACCTTCTCACCGCTTTGCTGTGAGGGAATAAAAAGGACAGCAATGTACCCTTGAAATGAAATGAGCTATTTCGAAATGCCACTTCAAAGAGTAAAACTTGCCAAGCTGTTTCATCCTTTTAAAATGTAGTTATTTGCATAAAAAGGATGTATCTGATTCAGAAATTAACGAGGTTTTACATTAAATCATCAAAGGGAAAACAAGTTTTAAACTTCATTTTATGATCTTTAACATTTACTGAAAGGAAATATTCTGTGTATTATCAAGAGCTATCTATTTAAAATTTATAATGAAAAAAAAATAATCCAGTACATCTGGAAGGCAGACCATTTAATATTTTCACGGATCACAAGTCCCTAATCTTTGCCTTTAAATATAAACTGTAAAAAGTTTCACCACGACACTCTGATAAAGGCCGTCATTTTAAGAACGAGCCTTTCTTAGATTTTTAGCCAAATTGCCCGGTATTCTAACAAATACCACCACCGCATACCACCCATAGAGCAATGAGCTATGGATGGAGTTTTCAATGTAAAAAAAATTAGTATCATTTGACCGGAAGCCATCTCAAATACTTCCGGTTTTCTCTCTTCCCATTGAAAATCAATGCAATCGCAAAAAATATTTACTGAAATATTTTCAGGTATTTATTTCAGTTTTCGAAACTGTTTTTATTTTATCCATTAAAATCATAATTTTTAATAAGAGTGCAATCAGTGGTGATCCCGTAAGTTTAAAAAAATAATTTTTACTTAAATAATCCTGATGGATTACCATATTTCTCGGGGAATCGCTCTTATTGGCAATATTAGGATCAATTGCTAATGAATGATAGATTGTAACCCACATTCTAACTCTTTCTATTATTTATCACAATCGTTAATCATTTTCTTCTTTAAATAATTTTTAATTTTATGCATTTATTCCAAAATTTCAGGAAATATATTTTGCACGTGATTGAACTATAAATCATTTCTAATATTAAGCAAGGTGTTATTTATGCTTTTATTTATAGTATTATAAATTTTATTAAAATTTTCTTGTTCATGCTAGAAAATATATGAATTGATATCAATAATGAGTCGAACAAAATTGTTATGATGTATTTATTTACTTGTTGTTTATTAATATTTTTTAAAAGATTTTGGTTTTTATTGCAATTAAAATTTAAGTCTTATTTTTAAGAGTTGATTTAATCTATAGCTTATTGAACTAAGGATTGTAAATCGGGTTCCATTGGAAATTTGAACATTTTCACTTGCGAAAGTAAATTCGTTCCATCTCGCATATTGCAACCAAATGCTGCGCAGCAACTTTATTTCTGCATTTCAAAATTTTTTATAGGATAATTACTTTTAAATGAATATTTCTCAAAAGCAATGGAAACTACAGAAAACAAGCGCAATGGTATAAGACAATAATGGAATAGTAAGCAGGAAGTTTCGTGCCGGAAGTTTTCTAGATCTCCACGGCAGTAGCGCCCTCTATTCGATGTTTTACAGAAACTTCCACCCATTAGAGAGACAATATCATACAAATAAAATGGAATCTTGAAAAATCAACTTCTTGGTTTGATTCATTGTTAACTCTCCTACTTAGACCACAGAGAAAGAGGATTTAGGATTTCCTGCGGCTGAAATAACATATAGTTCTCCATTACGTCCACCAGTCTTCATTTTCATTTCGTCCAGACATCGATTATCTCGATATAGTCTGTAAACTTCCAGATATAATGAGACAACTCAAACCGATTCAAGCGACTTCATCATGGAAAAGATCAAATTTCATATCCAATCAACTAAACAGCTGATCAGATGTTTTCATTCTTAACGATATATTTTTTTTTGCAGCCAACTATTCTAGGCTTGTTTGTTGACAAACGACACACTGACAGATATTTTGATTTAGACGTGAAAGGATCAATTTAATAATCGTTTCAAAACTCGTCAAAAATTTGCCCGAGAGAAGAATCAGAGACATCGAAACTTTTCTCACATGCTCCGATGCCGAGTGTTCTCTAGTTTTATCTTCAGAGAGATAACCTATTCCATCGTCTAGTTTTAAAAAAAAAAAAAAAAAAAAAAAGCTGAACAAACTTGATTTATAATAACAAGTAGAAGAGTCAAATATTCAGGCAAACTCGAAGACTACGAACCATAAATCGCTTACTCTGACAAGAGGGGCGTGTAGTGGCACCGATCAAATTTTATTTTCTGTCAGCTATTTTTCATTTTTTTCGCCTCGAATTTTTGTCATGTTATAGCGATCTTGTGATACATTCGTATAAAATTAATTATTTATTTTTTGATGCAGCTAAAATACTCTAATTAAAAATATAAAAATAAAAAAATAAAATTTAGATCATCCTTGTTGATTTAAACTAACCGTAAAGGGGATATTTTATCTTGTCTTTTCCATTTTGCATTTTCCTTTGCTCTATTTTCAATGCTTTCAGTTTTGGAAGCAATATCGATTAAGATTTGAAAGTTTGAAAACTAATTACTTATAACTAGAAATTTTTTACAAACGGAAAAAGTCATAGTTAAAAAATACTTCTTTATTACTGATAACAACCATGATTTGATTTTTCTTCTAATGGCCGACGACACTTAGAGGATGAACTTCGCCTTGCTTGATGCCGCTCGAAGAATGCGATTTGAAGGCAGGCAGCAAATTCACCAGTAAGTCGGATTTACGACGGTATCTCAATACGATGTGACGTAAATTAAACATTATCTGACGTCATGGATATTTTAAACCAATGAGAATTATAAAAAAGTGGTGTAATTATGATCTCAACTGGAACGTAATGTAAGTAACCTTTTTATGATTAACTACTAGGATCAACCACGTATTATTGTGATTAAGCGCGCACGCACGCACGCACGCACGCACGCACACACACGCTTCTTTGGGCAGTTTTTATGTACTCCCAACAAGGAATCTCGCTGTGCAGAGTTTGTGCGGTCGTTTTGGGTCACCCTGTACATGATTTCGGTTTGATGTTTTAAATGTGGTGATTTTACTTTTACCTGGTAACTTTAAACCTTTAATATATTATTTCATGAAATATAACCTGATATGGCTATTGCGCCAATTAACCCTTCAAACCAAACAAGAATTTTGTTAATAAATCAGTAAATTTTGTAAATTTAACCCATGATATTTATTAATAACATATATTAAGCAAAATTCGTCGAATGTTTAAAATTTTATGTAATAATGATACGAGTAAAATAAGACTGTTGTAGAGTTTAATATTAATTTTTATAGTTGAACTGAAAAACTATTTGAGATACTTAAGTATATACAATAGAGATTCCCACATCATCATCCAATGGTGATGTAGGAATTTCATGCAATGGATTCCATCCCATGTAAATATTTGTGGCAATGAGACTGCAGATCGACTGGCCAAAAAGGGCAGTGATCAAGATACGCCCACAGGTTCATCACTTACGTATCAGGAACTTTACTCTAATGAAAAATATAGACTACATGAAATCTATCAAATTACACTCACGCACTAATGATACTTTGGATAATTTCCTAGAACTCTTCTGGAAATGAAATGTGACAGAAAATCTCAAATACATTCGTCAGATTCTCAAATGGACATCTAAAATGTTTATCGTTTGAAAGAGGTACAAAAAAAATATATCCCACTTGTAAAAAATACTGTGACCATCCAGCCTCATCGAAACATATTCTGGATAGCATCAGACTTTCTCGGTAGGATTTATCCTCAGATCCCTTGCTAGCCATCGACTTTCTAGCTGTTAACAATTTATTGGAGTTTATCTGGGAAATGTCACATCCTTAAAGCGGATAAGGTATTAACAACAACAACATCATTTAATTTATAATAAATTACATTTTGAAACATATTGTTAAATTGCTTATACTGTCTTAAGTACTTCGGATATATTTCATGAAATAGTTATTTTACTTTTTATTTAAAGATTTCTATTCAGATGAGAATTACTTCGCGTAAAAAAAAGTTTCCAGCAGTGACATTTGATGGAAAAGATGTGAAAATAAAAATATTATCTTTGACGAATATTAGACTTGTTTTGATGTATCAGAAGAAATATAGAAGAAAGGTTCTTAGTATCACAATGTTAAAGTCACAAGTTGCTACTTCTCGAGTTCAAAAATGGACATAAGTAAAATCATTAACATTAAATAGGAAGATTAGTGACAAATATAAACAAATGATATTTATTAAATTAAAGTAATAAAGCTCATTTAAGACAACAATAAAATTATAGTGTGTATAAATCCTTATATTGATTATTTTGTACAACAACCTCGTGATTTTTTTTGTAAAATAATATTCCATTCTATTTATTTTCAAATAAAATTAATGAGAGTATATCAAATAAAATAAACCATATTTTATTATAACATCATTTGAAGACAAATAGCAAAAAATTATGTGCGTTACGCGTGTTACTATATTATTGAGTAAATGCATTTTATTATTATAATATCAGGTTATAAATCCGTCAGCTTTTCTGCTGAGTGTAGCTTTCAATAGAAAACATAATCTAGTTTTTGGTAAAAAAAAAAAAAAAAATTGAGATTTATGAAAACGATAGTCACAATTTTAACACAGTAACTATTCTAATTTAACGTTGACCATCGTTTTTCATCACAAAATACAGTTTCACATGTAAATCAATTAAAACCAAAATCTAATGAGGTATGTAATAAGAGAAGCAATTGGAAAAAAGAAAGGAAAAATTCTATTCAGTTAGCTGTTTTGAATATAAAAAGTATTCATTTTACTCGCCACCATATGATTCCTGTTGTCTACGTAAATCGCAAATAGGTTCATTACTGTAGAAGAAAACTGTATTTTTTAAAGTTAAAAAAATAAAAAATTATTTTAAGAACACTACAGTATAAGAACATTTAAGAAAAAGTGTTCCGATGTCATACGCAATTTTTCCTTTATCTAAGCCATTATTCATAAATAACTGTTGTAAAAGATAATAAAGAAACATATTCTTCCGTTCTTGAAGTGAATGGACATTCCATAACAGTGTGTTTTGCGGCATAGGAAATTTTTAAGTGAGTTCAAATCAGAGTTACTTTTGTTCATCGAATACAAAATCAGCTTAAATTAATGACATACTTTGTAAAAAAGATTTTGAAGTGAAATATAAATCATGACTTAAGTTAACTAAGGGCTAATAGGTATAAGTATGATATCCCCCCCCACTCCAAGAGATTTATCTCTAAATCTTCCACTGTTTGTTTTGACAATAGTGTTTCTAATTTTCTATTTGGTGTTACCAATTAGAATGTTGCTTTTTTGGTTTTTTTTTTGTTGCCAAGTTTGGTTTTTTTTCCTTGTATTTTAGGCCATTTTTGTGTCTTATATACAACTTTTTTAAGTGGCAACAGCGTTAGAACTGCTTGGTGACAAGAAAAAGTCAAAAAGCTCGCCTATTGGGAATATATCCTACCAGTTCAGACTAATATCCTGACATAAATTTCCTCCCACTGCATGCAGCCGTACAAAATCTAAAGCCAAAATTCAGTAAACAAACACAAGGATAACATTACTTACATTATTTCTTTCTATGTAAAATGATTAATTTACAAAGCGTATATTAACAGTCCAATATTATTGGTATCATTTGCTTCTTTGTAGTAGAGTGTGTGGAATTTCAATATTAGCGTAATCAAAAATTTAACACCACTTAGTGGTCCAATAATTAAAGTTAAGGAAGTTTGTTAGTTAATTAGAATTATATAATTCATATGTTTTAGTAAAATGTCATTCAAATCCTATCCAATCATTATTTTAATGTTAATTTAATACCCATTTGAATGATTTGAGTGATAATCTCATATGTACTCAATCAAATAACTAATCAAAATCGCAGCTTACGATTTGAAAGACTAGAAAAAAGTATCTAAAAACTTTAAATTTAAAAAAGAGAAATTTAATTTTTTGAATTTAAAAATAAACTTCAAGAATTCTGGAATTTATGTTTTGTTTAATTTTTTTAAAAGAATTGCAAAGTAATATAAATATTTTTCAATGTACATTTTTAATAACAGAATCACATCTTTGAGAATAAAAATTAAATGAGAAAAAAGAAATTTTGATTATTAATTAAAGTTTGCTTTAAATTAATGTTCTTTTTGAAAAATAGCTACCAAAAATTAAAATTTAGTTATTTTAACTATGTTTGTTTCCAATATAACTTATTTATTAAAAATAACCTTATATTTTTAGATTTTTTCGAAAGACCAATTATTAATAGTGCTCGTTAATTTTATCTTTATTATAAGCTATTTTCATACTTTTTGTGCTTAAGATATATTACTAAATGTTGCTTTATCAGAAAAAAAAATGCATTATAAGACTATTTTGAGAAAGAGAGTAATTTATTTTTAGCCAATTATTTTTAGAAAATAATTGTCACTAAGAAAAGCATTATTTTGTTATTTTGACAGAGATAAAATAAATTCAAGAAGACAATTTTTCTACATATTTTGGATATTAAATTAAATTTTAACAGTCTAAGGAAAGGAAAAACAGCTATTAATAGATTCCATGAAGTACATCATATACAGTTCAAGAACAACACTTTTCTCCTTCTTGTTTTGTTAAATAAAAGGTTAAAAAATCTAATTTGAATTATTAATTTTTAAGTGCCAGTTTTTCGCTTCTAAGGCATTTTAATATTTGCATATCAAATATATCACTATTTTTGATAAGCAAATTAAAAAAAGATCAAAATATAATAGTTTCAAAAATATCTATAAGAGCAAAATGTTTTATGACAAATAAATTCGAGAAATATTTTTAAAAGCGGAAAATATGCAAATAAACATGTAAATATTCAAATATGCTGTAACAAGTAAGATCAAATCACCACCATTTTTAATTAGATTTTTTAAAAGAAATTATTTTTTTTATACAATTAGATAAAAAGTATTTAGAGTAAATAATATATCTACCAATTATTGTTAAAGATGTTTCTTGTATGTATCCATTATAAATTTTATTTCTCTCTAAAAAAACTTAATGTATTTTTATTTTGTTAAAAATAGATAAATTGGTTTCTAAATTAGTTTTTTTTAAATATTTTTTTGTAATAAATTTTGGAAAAATATTTTTGAGTATATAATTTCGATTACTATTGCATACAAATTTTTTTTGGCACGTATTGATAATTAAATTTTATATTTTTTCTCAAGAAATTAGAAAATTTTTATCTTTGATTTTGTGTCTTTTATGAAAAATAAATTGAAATGTTTTAAGAAAGAAATTAATCATTCGAAATAAAATTAGATACAAGGGTTTTAAAGTATGAAATTGATCTGTCAATTATTTATATTAATAAGATTTTAGATATATACTGCTTTTTAAATTTTATTTCTCTCTAAACAAATTTGATATATTTTTATTTCCTGTTTTGCACTTTGTAATTCTTAAAATTGTAATTTCATTAAAATTTAATCGGGCATTGTTTTGTTATATTTATGTATAAACAAAATTACTTTTATTAAAACTAACTGATTCAGATTAGTTGAGATTATAAAACTAAAATATTTTCTAGTTTTAAAGTTATTTATGTTTTGAGAATTATTTTGTAATTGCTTTTCCATATATTTTAATGCAATTTTTTGTTTATTTGAAGATGTGAAATACTTTTAATACAGAATATGCTAATTTACAATTTTGTATTTCTTAGGCAGGGAATGTATGAAATTTTACAATTTTTGCTTAAAAATTAGATTGATGTACATTCGTTAAAAGTATTCTGGATTGGCATTTCATAAAAATTTAAGTATATTTTTATTTTAATTTATATACAATTTTGAATACAATATATGCAATATTTATAAGAGCAATGCTTTTCAATTTTATACATTAGTTCCAAATGACCTTATATTAAGTTTTTAATTTAGTAAGATTTTTTATTTCTTTTTTTAGTAATGTTTCCTAGCTTCTCAGCATAAATTGCTTTATAATTGTTGAAGATTAACTGAATAGAAATAAAATATTTCAGTTAGCGAAACAACATTTTAGAGATTTATTTCATAGAATGGCATTTTTGAAGTGAATTTTTTCATCTGGAACCATTTGTGTTTATGTTCTTCCGGAAAGCAATGATAAATTTAAAATTTCAATAAATCCTTCTGATCCATTGGGGGAAAATAAATTTTGTATGAGTATTTGTATTTCGTAGACTTTCTCGGATAAGATTGTAATGGAAGATTTAAAACTAAACACAGAAAAACATGATCCACACATTTTACTAAAAACAAATATTGGTCGATTTCCAATAACGCTTTGAAAAATAGCCAGCTATTTTTTCTTCTGAAAGGTTTTCCCATGAGATTAGAGTTTCCTATAAGATAAATGCTTCATACTTTCAGAAAAAATGTGAGATGTGTAATCTTTCGGTAGTTTTTCTTTTGAAAAAAAGGAACTTAAACGTTTGAAATAAAATATTTTATTTCAAGGGATTCGATCTGCATTTTGTTTGATTTAAAGAAATACATTTTATTTTGTATAAATTATATTTCTTTTAAAATAATTTTGCAAGAGAATTTTAGTACACAAGGAATAGAATGGATTTCGAAGATAGAAGAAATGATGGTTATAGATTTTTGGAGTAAGTTTCAATATTGTTAGTTTTTATTTTATTTCAGTTATTAAAATATACGTATTTTTTTGTTCTCTAATAACTTTGTTCAAATTTAAGTTCAGTATTTCGTTATAGGTTTTGAATGTAAAGTTGTCAAAGTGTATTTTATTTATGTAAAAAGTAATATGACACGTGGATTAAATAACGAATGTAATTAAAATAAAAAATTAAGAATAAAAACTACACACTTTTGTCCCATTTTTGTAATCACTTAGCAAAAGCCTTGATGATTACATTTAGCAGCGCGAATTGCTGAAAAATGGGTGAGAAGAGATTTACTTAGGTCTTGAACAAAGAGAAGTAAGTTAAAAGTCATTCTAGCTCTCATCAAGTTACTCATATACAGAACAAACTGAATACATATGGTGTTTCCTGATGGTAACTGTCATTATGCATATAAAGACAATTTTTAGGTAAGAGTGATCATGTTAGGTATGATTAGTGATCATTTTTAGGTGAGAATGAATCAGTGTAAACATAGTTATCCAAGAATGTAAAATCATTCCTTTGAAAATGTATCTGCAATTAGACTATTTGTTTATTGGTGTAATTCCTAAGGATACACAAGTAAATTTGTTGATCCACCATAGTATGTATAATCATGAGTTCACTCAGATAATACCATAAAAACATTTAAGAACAATGATTCCTTCCTCACTCATTTCCCTATGACTGCCGAAAGATGTTTTCTTTTACAGTTTTCTCACCATGCAAATGTTTGATTCGTCATGAGACGAGATACACTAGAAAAAGCCACCTGTCATCCATAATGGAAGTTCAGTTGTGACAACTGCGTACAGATTTCAATTTTTGTCACTGAGGAACAGCAGTCAAAATTGGTCATTAACTATTAACAATTTTCGGTCGATTACCTGTCGATTAACGAATTGTCCATTAACTATATTCAGTATCAATTGACATATTGATAGTGAATATAGTTAATGGGCCATTGATGTACCTCTATTACATATTTTGAACTTCCTATTCTGATACTGAATCAGTGTAAACATAGTTATCCAAGAATGTAAAATCATTCCTTTGAAAATGTATCTGCAATTAGACTATTTTTTTATTGCAGAAACCAATGTTAAATAACCAACAACAAGAATTGCATTATATTGCTTTAAATAGTTTTTATATATTACGAAAGGGGGAAGAAACTCTGTAAGTATTCAAACATTTTTCTTGGTTGATGTATTAGGTCTATCGAAAACTTCTGTCCATTGATCGATGATGATGTTGTTAAAACCATATGGAGAAAGATTTTTTCTGACAACGTCAGAGACCACAGAAAGCTTAATTCAGCTCAGCAAACTATTTCGGACCATATTCAGAAGATGATATTTGTGTGGAAATATTCAAACTGGGTGCCATATGAGTTAAGTCAGCAGAATTTCGATGATCGAGTCATCACTTGTTCGGAACAAAATAGCGCTCTTCTTGAACGGATGATAACTGGGTATGAAAAGTAGATTATCTACGAAAACATCGTTAGGAAAAAGGTATATTGTGTGGAAAACCTAGCACTACTAACTCTAAAACAAATTTGATTCTGAATAAAAGAATGTTGTGTATATGGTGGGATATTTGAGCACCAGTACATTAGGAGCATTAAAAATTGAACAAAAAGCCCAATTCGTAAAAGCGGTGTCAGCAATTGGATAATTTAAAGGGAGCAGTCCAAAAAAAGAGGCTTGCAATATCCCGAGAAAGAGCACTTATGTCAAGAAAAGAGTTCGTCAAAAATTGCAGAACTAGACTGGGAAATTCTGTCCCATGCACTGTATTCCCCAGGCTTATCACCCTCCAGCCATTACTTTTTTTATCCTTACAGAATTTTTGAATAGCAAACAATTCAAAAATGAATATAATATCACTCAAGCACTATTTCCATTTTTCTCATAAAAAGATGAAACATTATTCAAAAATAGAGTATACAAATTGCCCTCATGATAGCAAGAAGTCATTAATAATAATGTCAATTATATTAATTAATAAGGGATTTTTGAGGTTACAAAAAATTTGTATTTTGCTTTACTCCAAAAATGCACAAAACTTCTCGGTAGGCCATATGAAGCACAAACAAATAAATGTAACACCTGTTTATCGTCATTCAACTATAGCAAAATTAAAATCTGCTGCTTTTATCTCCCAATAGATTAATGCATTTTAAAAGTTTTATTAAATATTCTGTTACTATGTAATCATTTTTGTTTCATAATTAAGATTGATATTATTAAAGTACAATTAAGGGTTAAATACGTGCTGAAATCGGGAAATGCTACGCTGTGCTTAGAATATAAGGTTTTAATATTCTGTTCGTGATCGAAGAAATGAATATGTTATCTATATCTATCTATATTAGATTATATAATCTTAGATATCTTAGATTCTAAAATCAATAACATTCAGTTATTGATTTATATTTGGAACATTTTACATTATCCAGACTTGAATTCTAGATATTTAATAGCTTTTTAATTATTTTTCAATAATTTTTTGAAAGTTGGTAAAGTTTGTGTGCAAATGTAAGAATTCAAAAATCCTTTAAACTTAATAGTATGCCTTGGATTAAATTTTCTGATAAAAATTGCTTTGTTTTTTTTATTTGGGATGATATTACTCTTGTGTCAATTGTTTCCATTAAAAATAAAAAAAAATCAATTTTGTTTCCTTATGTTTTCTTCCAATAGAAAGTTTATGGAGCATTCTTGAGAATAAAATCACTTTTAATAAAATATTACAAAATGGGTGAGATAATCAATCAAAATTTTAAAGTTTATGAATTTTTATCATTGCATGATCATTCATGATATTTACATAGGTATAAATTTTAAATGGAAGAAACTTAAAATAATTTAAATTAGAGATATAAATTATTTAAGAAAAATGTTCGTTCTGGTTTGTTATTATTAGTCATGCATAAAATTATTAAAGGGAATTTGTACTTTTATAATTTACTTTGGTATTTGAAATACATTTTTTTCAGAAGTTTGTTATTGCTTAAAAGCTTCATTAAATTCTTCTAAAACAACTGCAGAAACTTTAAATTCCAAACTTATCTTTATCTTACTATATATGAAAGAAATTTCACATTCCTTTTCTGCTGAAACAGTTGAGATTAACTGTTTTTCATAGATTGATTTCCCCAGAGTTTTAAGGAATCTTAGACTGTTATTCACCCTTCACACGTAAGCTTTCCAAGACATGGCATCTAACTTAATATTTTCTCTACTCAAATTTAAATCTTTTAAAGATTACTTTTAATTTCTTAAAATATTTTGATGCAAATATTAGTTTTGCTATATTAGAGAATAATAGTTTTATTTATGCCATTTCTGCATTTTTAAATGATATTAATTAGGAAAAAATTTATACAATCACATTATCAGAATTCCTTCCTTGAATACCTTATAAACCATAAATGATTAATATATTTTTATTACAGATGAACATATTTGTTTCATTATATAATGTATATGATACTTTAAATGTAACTGTTACGTCTCATATATATATCAATAAATTATTTTCCAAGAAGAGTAACGAACGAATAAATTAATTCATAAATGTGTATTGTGTAATATAACTAAATTTATTACATTTATGCATGAAAAAAAATCTTTTTTGTGTATTTTTTGAAAATTTAGTGAAAAATGTTTCACAAATTTCTCCACCTAATTTAACGATCTAATAAAATGTTCATCTTTATGTACTATAAAAATGCGAGTATGAAATTGTAAATCATGATCTTTAGTAACCGGGGATTAGAAAAAAATATTTTAGTGATAGGACTTGAATTAGAATGTTTTATGAAACCCAATTACGACTTACAAGAAAATTCTCGGATTCAGAAAATCTATTATTTAAGAGAGAGAGAGAGAGAGAGAGGTTTGTATAACTATAATAAAAATGTTTTAGCTCACTGATTCTTAATTCATGATTATCGCAATGCATTTTTTCTATTCAGATCGCTTTCACTTCAATAAAAATCCGAATTAAAAACCATTACAAGTACAATATAATATTTTTTAATTTTTGAGTTTTTTTTTTTTTTTGATAATTGTTATTCCCGATTCTCATTCCATCTATTATATGAATTAAAGATAACCTAATACTGTAATACATTTTCTATCCTTAAATCAGTTCGTTGATAAAAAAAATCATAACATTAAATCAGAGATATATAATCTGAACTGGGTAAAAATCCAGAATTCTTATAATATGAACTGAGGAAAAGTAAAGTGTTGATGTTAGAACTTAAAAAATTAAATGTTGATCAAATCAAGACAAACTAGCAATGCTAGTTATTAAGGGAAATAATCTTAGTATTTCTAAAATAACTATATTCATATAGGATTTGTTATATGCTAACCATGAAGAGATACCTATCCTGTAACTATTAATGAATATCTGTAAGTCTTATTAATGAATATCTTTAAGTTTGGTCTCGTGACTAAGAGAGGCTGCAACTTTTCCCCATCTTTCTACAGCTCAGTATTTCGCAGTGAACTAATAGTCATTGATGAAACACTGGATTATCTCAGGTTCCTTCCAACTGGAAAAAAATATAGATTTTAACAGATAGCAAAAATGTGATTCTGTACTTGACCTATTGGCAAAGTGTGTGAGACAATGATGGAGTAATGGTACTCAATAAATTAAAACGGCTATCTATATCTCATGGCATTCATTTTTAATGGATACCTTCCCATGTCGATCTAGAGGGAAATAAACTGCAGATACCTTGACCAAGACAGGAGCTCGTAAGCCATTAGTACCTCTCACCTTTTTGGAAATCTTTTCAAGAGTAAAAAGCAGGATTAAGACCATATGGATTGTCATTCCAGAGCACCAATGATATCAGTGTTCTCTTTCTGGAAACTCACTGTCTTACGACTTTAATAGACAGAAACAAACTATTGGCAGTTTTCAAAGTGGTCACCTCATATCATTAAAAATGTTCTGAGGGCTCCAAAATTTTCGAGATTTATACCAGCTGTTTCGCTAAACAAGCTACACTAGAACACTTTCTTGAGTACCTGGAGTTATCAAAGTAAGGTTTATAAGACTATCTTTTGATGGTGCTAAAATTTTTGGGGATGTTTAACGTTAAGGACCTGGTCTAGTACCGCTGGTCAAAGAGGAAATGCAACAACAACATCGATTTCTTTTATAGAAATGAAATTTTAAGAGATATCTTTTAAGTTAGACACACAAATATAGCTATGAGATTTTTACTTTTGAAGTCATTTCATTTTTATTAAGTATGAATTAACATCTTCCTTTTTTATTGTTCTCAGATGTTTTTTACATTCCAATGAAAATAATAAATCTAATAAATTCTCATGTCCAATGCTTCCACTTCATATTTTGAATAATTTCTTAAGAACAGAATATTATTTTTTTTTATAAAAGCAGTTTAAATAACCTGAAATTGTAGTTGATATAATATTCAAGCGATATAAGGAATTCAATTACCTAAAAAATTCCAAGCAATATTAAGTGTACGTATCTTTGTTTTGAATCTTTACCTCATATCCATTTTTTGAAATAAAGATAAAACTAAAATCAGAGTATTGCTTAGAACAAGAATAAAATTGAGTCTTTCAATTAATTTTCTCAAATTTAGAAATTATTTTAATTTTAAAATATGGCCATTTTCTGTAATCTTCTATAATATCCCTTTATCATAAAAGTAATTCAATTAAATATTTTTGTCTTTTATCAAATATTCTAGAAATGAGTTTGAATTTTAACTGCTATTTAAAATAAAATTTGAATTTCCCTAGTATATATATATGTCCGTCTATTTAATTTAATATAACATAAAAGCAACATTAATTTTATTATTTAATAAAATTTTAAAAGTAGAATAAAATTTAAAAGTAGTAGTTTTAAAAAATGCCTTCTTTTTATTTCCCTTTATAATGATTGAAGTTTATTACTAGCAAAATGTGAATATTTACAGGATATTTCTTAATCAGGATATTTTGTTCAATCAAAAATAATTGTTTTTTATTTAATAGAATTATTATTCTTGAGTTAATTATTTTCCTGTTTTTTATTTAATTATTAATAGTAAATTTACTATAATTCATGCTTTCTTAAAAATAATCAAAACATTTTTTCTTTTGAACTTTTCAATAAATTGTAAAACTGCGAGTGTTAAATGTTTCATCCAAACATCTCAACATTTAATTTCTTTTGCAATTATACTTTATGTTAATCAAGATAACAAATCTGTGATTTCTTATATTCGTCAAATAATATTGGAAATACTTTAACTGAAAGCAAACTTAGTCACTGGAGCAAACAAATTGAGATACATTAATTAAATTAATTTCAATTAAAATTTAACATAAATTAATTTTACGTGAAATAATTCAGTAGTAGATTTAAAAAAAAAGCTAATATATATTAATTATTTATGATTCCTACATAACGTAAATACGGGTAAAAAGTATTTAGTAAATAACAGAAGCGCAAGTACATTATTTAATTGATTAGCATACAAATTGAGGATAATTATTATCTACAGTAAAAGTAATTTTACCACTAAAATCAAATTTATAAAGATTTACGAGTCCTTTCTAAAATACATTTTACTTGCATTTAATTTTTTTTTTTAGTTCTGTTCTTGTCAGCGGCTAACTTTTGACTTTTCATGACAAGAAAATGCAGTGAATATATCTATTCATTTATTTACTTATCGGGCATTTTTTCTAGCAAATAATATAAACAGTTCTGATATTTATTAGAAATTCAGCGTCAGTGTTGAATTTGAATCTCTTTTTATATTGCTTCTAAATTGTGGAACAGTTCTATATTCCAAAGATATAATTTCCTATGTTTTTAAAATGGCATAATTTTCATCCTTTTTGTTTTTGATGTTTTATTAAATCTTTATACACAGTGTCTTGCAACAAAGTAGTGCTTCAGTATAAAGTAAGTATAGCGTTTAATATTTTTGTAAACAGAGTTTACTAACTGCGTAAAACCAAACAATGTCTTCAATAAGTATAATGTCGCCCACCCTGTCTTGTGGTCAGAGTGACTGAATACTGATAAAAAGGTCTTGGGTTCGAATCCCAGTTCGGGCATGAATGTGCATTCTCTTTCTGTCTATCCTGTCTTTGTCCTTTCCTTATATAAATGAGTTGTGAATAGTTGCTTACTCAATAAATGGGTACCTATGACATGTGTGTACTGGGGAAGTCGGATTCCACACCAAAATATGGTTCAGCTGGAAAAGTGGAGCAGCGCACCACTTAACGACAGCCTAGCTGGCACACAACAACAATAAATATAACTTTTGAACACATGGCTTTTCACCAGGAGTTTTGATTCTGTCATATAAAATAGGGATACATTAAAAAATTCAAATTAAATTGCAATTCTTAAAAACTATATTTTATAAATAATTGTGGTAAAATTCTCTAGAAATGGTAAATATTCTTATATGTTAGTCGAAATTCACACGTGTTTATTTAAGGAAAAATTAACTAATAACGAAGGAAAAAATATTTTCTTGATAATGCTAAATTCAAGTTTAAGCAAATAAATCTGATATTTAAAGTTTTCAAATGATACTAGTTTCAATTTCTGACAAAACTTTACTGTGTTTCATAAATTTCATTATTTTTTGTATTTAAAAATATTTTCAGTTTATTTTAAAATTAAAACTTTCTAACATAGATGCCATTTCATCTTTAAAAGGCAAGTTAAAATTCGTAATAAAATATTATTAATAAATTGCAAGTGTGTGTGAATGTTAAATAACTTATATTTCAAAGTCAGTATTTTAATTCTTTTTATTATCAGATTTATTATGAAAAAAACCTACTCGGTTGCAAATTATAGTGCATTGAAATGGCAACAAACTACAACAATACTTAGTATTTTGTTCATTTATCTATCTAATAGATTATTTGATTTCTCCAAAAGGCTTGGATAAATATTTGGTGATAGTTTCCTAGGATAAAATATAAAGTTTAGTATAAATATAAAACTTTTTCATTTAATTTAAAAAGAGCTTAAAACCAAATATAGATTATTTTATTTACACTTGTGAAAAAATTCTAAGGAATTTAAATGTAAAAAGATTTTGGATGGCCTCAATTAAAAGAAAAATTTAAATGATAAAAAAGTCAAGCATTTTAAATAAAATGTAGAGTGTTTTTCTAATAGTTTATATAATAGGAAACACATTTTAATTAAAATTATAGAAGACAAATACTTATATTTAAAATAGAACTACTTTATTTCCAAAGACATTTTATCTGCACCGAGTACGGTCCTTTTAATTGAAATAAAAAAATAATATTTTTAATTTAATAAAATAAATTTTTCATCATTTTTTTTACAAAAAAGACTTGAAAATATCAGTCTATTACTTAATATTAAAAAAGTGAATATGTTACCAAGAGAAAAGTAAGAATAATAATGGGTTAAATATTTTTTTTTTAAATTTTGAATATAACAGCTTAGAAATCTTCTTTTAATCTTAAAAATTTTCTACACAGAATAAGTAAGGGATGAAGAAGAATATTATTTGAATATTAGGATTACTAAAATAAAAAAAAATATGGTAAGAAAAAGCATTCTTATTTATTGGAAATTCAAAATGAAGATGATAAATTAAAATTTTATAATGAAATATTCTCAATATTTAATCTTTACATTCATTATATACTTAGAAAGGCAAACAGTATGATTTTTGAATGTTTAACTGAAAATAAAAAGAAAACAAACGTGATTTATTCATAAAAGCCATGCATTAAGCAAATGAGAAAGAACAAAAAGTATTTGAATAAAAATTCACCAAACGTTTTGTGCCCATGTTTTGCAAATTTGCTTTTCATTATTTCAACGATATTAATTAAAAAAAATTTAATGTTGGCATACGCGAGGTAAAAGTAAAAAAAACTTCAAAAGGAATTTCTTAAAATATTTCACAATTATAAATTTAAAATTCTACTAATTAATGAAATTAAAAAAAAATTAAAATCGTTCTTGCCGATTTAAACTAGCCATAAAGTGGATGTTTTGTCTTGTGTTTTTCATTTTTTTTGCTTTTCCTGCTGTTCTATTTTTCATGTGTTAATGGCTTGAATCAAAGAAAAATGCTTTTCAAACCGATGCTTTGCTCCTTACATAAGAAATCGTCTTATATAGAATATTCTCAGACACTCCCTAGTGAACTTCGCCTTGTTTGCCGCCTCTCGAAGAATGTGAGTTTAAGGCACGCATCAAATACTTCAACAAATCGGATTTACAACGCCATCTCAGTACGAAGTGACGTAGATGAAACTTTATCCGACATCATGGATATTTTAAGCCAATGAGAATCGTAATAAAGTGGCTTAGTTAAGATCTTAATTGTAAAGCATGGGTTCTCAAACTGTTTTTCTCCTGGACCACTTTCAAAGTTTTACTATTTTTGGTAGACCCTCTGCTACCCCATTTCTACTATATTCTCAAAATTCCTAAAAAAAAAATCACCCTAAATTGGGCATGTTAAGAAGAAGAAAAAAGTAGCTCATTTTCTTGTGTCCTATTTATTAAAATAAATTATATTTGTGGTTATACAAAATTATAAACATTTATTATTATACAAACAATCAACAATTGACAAAAAATCGACAATGTGAACTCTGAAATGTAAATCAAAGATAAAAAATAGTCATACTTTTAATGAGACGGATGTACTTATGATGAATTAACAGAGCAAATTATCAATATTTGGCTTCAGTTTTGTAAGAAGTAATCTCATATCTCCCCGTTCCGCGATGTTCAATCTGCTCTATTTTTTTTTATTAGTAGAATGGCAACGGCACTAAAATTTCTTTCAACAAGGTATGACGAGGGAAAAGCTATCAAACATTTTCTCGCAGTTTCCCACAGCCCAGGATATTTTTCAGGGATTTCTGCCCACAGCTAAATTGTTTGATAGCCTTTTTTTTTTTAAAATTTCACCTTTAGTTTCTCGTTGGTGCTGAGCTCAAGTAGTTCCTCTTGTAACACCACATTCGCATCCTCATTTTCATCAAATGGGATTATGTTCCATGGTGGTAATTCCATCGTCAGAAATAGCTTCAAATCTATTTTTAAAATCATCATTCAGGCTACTTAAATGTTGAGTGTTATCCTCATTAAGATATTCTATCTGTGATAGAAACGATATTCTTGGCACAGATAGATATTCTATCCGTGCGGAAACTGGGAGAATTAGCGTTGACTAATATTTTGCTTCATTAATTTCAATTTACAAGAAAAGCCGAAATTACACCCCATGTATTTATTAAATTAAAGCTGTCCCCTTGTAACTGCAAGTTAACGTCATTGAATTTTTTAAACAACACTGTTAAATATGCAATGTCCGCTATATTTTTAATCAGATTTATTTTTAAATCTGATGCTTTAGTTTCCAGAACCTCTATCTCTAATTCGTAAAATCTCGATAAGCATGTACCTTTCGACAAGCAGCGTACTTTAGTATATAAGAGCAGTCGTTGGAAATCTTCCTCATTTTCATCACACAGTAATGCAAATAAAAGGGTATTCAAAGAATTGTATTTTATTTAACTGCGTTAGTCACAAATTAAAGCGATTGGTGCACAATCTATCACTCAAATTTTTCTCTGCAAGGTGTTGTCGGTGGATGACACAGTGAATTGCAATTAGTCCTGGTATGATTCTTTTAAGATGGCTTATAAACACATGATATTGCCCGAACATGGCAGGAGCTCCATATGCTACCACCGAAATAATGTTTGTAAATGGAATAGATTTTTCTGTAAAAAAATCACACAGGACATTAAATATTGATTCGCCTTTAGTGTCGTAGATTTTTCATGGACCCCCACTTGTGAACCCCTGTTTACTTTTCACGTCTACATTGACCTCCGTGTGCTCTCCCTGGGGTCCACCTGGACCACTCTGGGAACCTATGCTGTAAAAAAAGAAATAACCACTTTACGGTAAATAATTTTGTATAAATTTGTAAAAAATTCTAAAGATAGGTCATATACTTTAAAAAAAATAAACCTTTATATTGTATTTTTTTCTGAAATTTTGAAGGCTTTAATTTTATTGTAAAGGAGTAGCCGGGTTGAGAAATGTATTTTTCTCATGACTGGGAAAGGAGAGTTCTATTTCCGTCCCAGCCGAAGGTTCACTGTGTTCATCAATGGTGTCGTATGGAAAGAGTGTGTTAGTTCTGGTATCGATCTTGTTACTTGAGCATAATTCAAAATGTCTAGGTGATTGTTTGTGTTCAGCTGCTTTTATTCGGTAGTAATAAATAGCAGAAAACATATTGTAAACAAAAAAGAATAATAATACTGCTGAAATGATTTCGATGACGAATCACTGACAGTAATTTAACTGTCAGTGATTTTCATTAATAGTTCTGATGAAAATTAATAGTTTCATTAATAGTTTTCATCTGATTTTCATTAGTAGTTAACAATGCATAAGAAAAATATTTCTTTTTCAGTTGTTATTCGAGCGAATATATAAAAATAAATTTAATGTTTTAAAATAATGGATAAAGTATAAATACTGTAAAATCATGTATTCTGAAGCAATTTGAAAACTAACCGCATTTAATTTATTTTATGAATCAATAAATTAAATTATGAATATTTATTCTTATGTTGAATATTTACCTTTACAGACAAGCGTATTGAAAATGGCATAATTATGCCTTTGGGGGTAAAGTTGGATTCTCATTGAAAATTAAGAATAAATATTTTTTCATGATTTACATCAATGTGAATACTATTTGTAGTATGATTTATTTTTTTTTAAATCTAATTCCATCATTTTTTAAATTTTAAAGTAAATTTAAAAAATATATAATATGTTTCCTTAAGTTACAATCAAAGAATATTAGCAAAAACAGGTAGTTGTAATATATGTAATTGATTGAAGTTTTGATTAAATGATATAATTTAAATTTTGAATCATTACTCCACCTGAAATTTTTTATTCGCATGAAATATATTTATTCTAACTTTGTAATGGAATATGTCTAATATGTTTAATTTGAATTAATAATCTATTTTGCAATATAATTCAATTTTGATTTTTACTTGTATAATAAAAAATGCTGTAGTTTTGTATTTTTGTCTGAAAAGTGTAGATTATTATGAAGAGTGAAACTCCTTACACACTTATACATTGCAAAATACGAGGGTCACTCTGAAATTTTTGAGATACGCGCAGACTAGAATTTACAGAATAAAAATAATGGTTTAATTTTCAAATGCAAAGTATTTTAACACAGAAGACGATTTGTTACTGACTTACTTCAATTAGCTTTGCGTAGAATGAATTTTAAAAAGAAGAGGAAATGAAGTTGACGCGAGAACATTTTCGCGTTATGATTTTCTACGATTTTAAAGCAGGATTAAATAAAAAGAATGCGTTCAACGGTTGCAACTAGCATTTGCTGATGAATCTCCAGTTCGTGTTACTGTATTCAGATGGCTTAAAGAATTTTGAAGAGGACGCAATTTTCCTCAGTATGAAGAACACACAGGAAAGCCGCCGTCGGCAGTAATCCCGAATAATGTGTCTGGCATACAAAAAATGTTAATGGATGATAATCGCTGTACCTATCAAATGATACAGAAGAAACTTAACATTGGATCCGCAGCAATACACAAAATAATTCATAAAGAATTTTGTATGAAAAAAGTAGTTTGCCGTTGGGTTCCCCATAATCTAACTGAGCACCAAAAAGAGGAGCGTGTCAGAATCAGTAAAGAAACTCTTAAATTGCTAAATGATGGTGGCCACCGCATCATTTATAAAATTGTAACACTGGTGATGAAACGTACATACCGTTTTTTGACGTTCCAACACGTCAAGAAAGCAAATTATGGGTCTTTGAAGATGATCCAATGCCGACAATGGTGAAAAAACAACACCCACTGAAAAAAGTGATGTATGCCGTTTTCATCAGAAGTACGGGATTGGTCAAAGCCATCAAATTGGAAGGACAGAAGACAGCAACAGCAAACTGGTATACCACTAAATGTCTTCCAGAAATTCTACAAGAACTGAATGTTAGGGGACTAATGCTTCACAATGACAATGCATCTTCACGTACAGCCGGATTAACAGTTGAGTTTCTTAAACAAAAACAAATTAAAGTGATCGAACATCCACTGTATTCACCTGATCTAGCTATATGCGACTTTTTGTTATTCTTTAATCTAAAAAAGAACTTACGTGGACGTCGTTTTTATTCAGAAGAAGAGATTGATGTGGCTATAAATGCATTTTTTCATGTATTTCAAGAAATGAATGTCTTGAGGCATTTAATCTGTGGAAAATTCGTCAACAAAAGTGCTTTGATGCTGGAAGAGACTACTTTGAACACACCTAAAATTTTGTAAGTATAATTTTAAAAACCTAGTTGTATCTCAAAAATTTCAGAGTCACCCTCGTAAAAGCAAGAATGTATTATGAATGTTCTTAAATAACTGTAATAATTAATTTGTTAATCAAAAAATTATCATTTTAACAATAACAACTTTTTTTAAAGAATAAAGCGTGGAGGATTTTAAAATTGCGTTGCTATTTTCAATCTCTCTATATATATATCCTATATTAATATAAATATATTTTTTATATATTAAAAAATTAACCTTAATACGCTTAAAAGAAGTTTTTATAATTGTATAATTTGATGAAATACTTATATTATGTATCAATACAAACAGAATATGAATGAACAGAACAAAATAATGTGAATGTTATAATTTGCAAAATTTCTAACTCTTTATATATTTACGGAATAATTAAGAATAATTTCCGGTTAGAAATTGTGCATTAATTTATAAATATATTTTCTTTTGATATGTTTTTGTATTATTCTGTAATAACAATGAATCCAATAACTTAAAACTTGATCATGAGATATGATTTTATTAATCTCTCGTATTAATATTAGTTTCATATAATAAAAACAACTGAAAAAGATATTATTGAAAAGAAAACTATTTTAATAAGTAAATAACAAAAAAAAAGAAATATCTTTCAGAAAGCCAATTCTTTTTATAAAGGAATAATACAATGGATAAAAACTGTTAATTCATTTATAGTTATTGAAGGAAAAAACTTAGCTTTGAGAAATGAACGAATTTTTATGGTGTGCTAAAAATGTTTGCAGTCAGCAAATATGTCGGATCGTCTTGGGGCGACACATCAGAAAGTTTTTTTTTTCAATGGAACAAGTTTTCCGTTTTAAGAAAGGAACATTTTTCTATGTCTGATATGCTTCATGTTTGAAAGGATTTAAGATAGAATTTTTCACCGTTAAAGTATTTTTACTATTTTTTTTTTGAAAAAAAAAAAATGTTTATTTTTGGATTAGAAGCAGGATTTTGTTTGATAAATATTCACTTCAAAAAGTTTGAATGAAAAAAAATCATTCTCGATTAGGTAAAGAAATAAGATTGAAAAGTATTTAAATGATGAAAAAAAAATCTAAAACTTTTTATATTCGAATTATATTATATATTTTCTAATAAATTTATATTACTAGATAATAACTTGAATCCAAAATTGCTCTAGTATTGCGCCGAATATTGTGGCAATAAAATAAATCAATCTTCATAGTTCCTAATTAAAGATTTTCAAAGTTAGTAGATAAAGGTGAATTTAATTTGATAAAATTAATTTTTTTAAAATTGTGTATGCAAATTTAAATTTAATTAAAATAATAAATTTAAGAAATTTAATAAAAGTAATATTTTTATTAGTATATTGCGTTTTGTAGCTAGTAACTTCTTTTCCATTGTTCCTAATTTTTAAAGTGTATAAAAATAAAATAATACATTGGTGTTTGATTTTAAATATGGGAAATATTAAAAACATCACAATAGATAAAAATATCTTTTAAAAAATTTAAAATTTATTTTTTTGTGAGAACACAAATTTAAATTCCTCATTAATATTGAACACTGCAAACTTCTTTAAGAAATAAATAGTGCTGTTAGTTTTTATGATAATTGAATACTTGAAAAAAATTTCTGAACTGTAGATATTTTTTCTGGCAATAACTTTTGTATAGTATATTATTTTTTACAATTCAAGCTGTAAAAAATACGTTTAATTTACTACAATGTATATACTCTTTACAATTTATGTACATTTTTCTAAATAATTATATTTTTTAAATGCACTTTGGTAAAGTTTAATTTATAGTCAAAATTAAATTTTTCGTAGTTGAAAGAATTAATCTCTTATTTTTATTTTGAATTCTTATTTGCTGGTCACATGTGTGACTATTTAAATTATTCTTATTAAGTTATAAAATAAATATGAAAAAATTTCATATTTATTTTATAAATTAATTAAGGAACATTAATTGAAGAACATATGATCGCTTGTATGATTTAAACTTCCTATAACTTCTGTGAAAACAAACAATTAGTAGAAGTAAAGTGGTGAAACAAAATGCTTATGCTCTCTATATTCGGCTGTTTTCCTTAATGTGAAATATTGGTATACCAAATTCAGAATTATAAGGACATAAAAGAGATAATGATTAAGCTTTAAGGTAATATTAACTTTGTGTAAAGATATATTGAGATAAAAACATTTGTATAACGTTATCACAGAAAGTTGTATAAGTTTCAAGATAAGCACATTTCCCTTTGGATACTTTAATATGTAGTATTCAGCATTTTTAAACGGTTTTTATATATGTGATTTATTGTATCTTAAAATTATTCTATCCCTTTCAAGGAAAAAGATATAGACAATTCGTTTATTCGGCCTCTATATATGATTCACAAATTTTCTGAACCAAATGCAGGAAAACATTCATTAAACTTTTTATAATTATTTAAAGTAATATATCAATGACATAAAATCTATCTTGATGAGGAGAAAAAAAAAAAAGAATTCTTTAAGCTACGTTGCCTTAAGAATACTTTAGGCTTTGTTGTCTGAAACATACTTCAGTATATGTTGTCTTAATGATATTTTAGGCTATGTTGTCTGAAGAATATTTTAGGATATGTTGTCTTAATAATACTTTAGGTTATGTTGTTTTAAGAATATTTTAGGATATGTTGTCTTAAGAATAATTTAGGCTATAATTTATGAAGAATACTTCAGGATATGTTGTCTTAATAATATTTTATGCTGTGTTGTCTGAAGAATACTTCAGGATATGTTGTTTTAATAATACTTTAGGCTATGTTGTTTGAAGAATATTTTAGGATATGTTGTGTTAAAAATTTAGGCTATGTTGTTTTAAGAATATTTTAGGATATGCTGTCTTAAGAATATTTTAGGCTATGTTGTCTGATGAAAACCCAGTGATAAGTTGAATTTGAAACAAGCAAATACCTCTACGATAAAACCAACATTGATTTTGTCTGGTTTTTCTCTGACTCATAGAAACATCTATCAGAGGAATATAGGGCAGATTAAAGGATTTGAAACGAATGCATCGACAATTCTTTTATCACATGCAGTTTGATTTCAGTATTGTTGATGTAAGTAGTTCGCTGACATTGATATATTTGTAATTTTGATTATCTCATGCTATTTTTTCATATTATTATTTTATGCTAAATATTATTATTTTAATTTGTGCAATTAATGTTTTCAGTTTTTATGCATTTCTCTTCGGTCACTGAGTGAACAAGAACTGTGAAAAACATGAATTGTAGAATCTATAACATCTATTTTATAGGATAATTAAAAATTTTTATTAAGTGTGGTTGCATAGCCGAGTGCTTAATTACATAGTTTATTGTTCAATTGAATATTTCAACTAAGTAAAAC
Organism: Latrodectus elegans; assembly: GCA_030067965.1. Taxonomy (NCBI): domain Eukaryota; kingdom Metazoa; phylum Arthropoda; class Arachnida; order Araneae; family Theridiidae; genus Latrodectus; species Latrodectus elegans. The sequence goes on from CM057815.1 coordinate 34,487,196, forward strand.
TCTGTACGGACCAAAAAACTGCTCGAATTTTAAAGATACCTTTGAAAAATGCTATTCTGCCTTGTCGTTTTGCAAAGGTCTTAGAATTCTTCTTGACAGAAAAAAAAAAAAAAAAAAAAAAAAAAAAAAAAAAAAGAGAGTTGGGTTTTGTAATCTCTTGTATTAATATAAGTATGATATATTTCTCCTAGAGGTTTCTCGCCAAATCTGCTGTCCTTTGTTTGATTATAATATTTCCAATTTTTTCTTTATTGCTGCATTTGAATTTTTGTTGCATTTTTTTGCCGGGTTTGGATTTTTCTCGAGTTTTACGTCATTTGTGTCACATGTTTAAATGACAACAGCGTTAGAGATACTTGGCGAGGAAATAAATCGCAAAGTTCACCAATGAGGGTTGTATATCTTACTAGCATTAATTTGCAGATAGTTAAATATTTGATTTTGTCATAGATACTGTTAATATGCCAAATTTATATTTAGACTACACAATTTACGTACATGAATTTTTTAAACTGTTGTTTAAATATGTAAGAAAAGGCCAAATGAGAAATTTTATTCAAGCTATTTCAAAAGTAATTTAAGAAACATAATGTCTTTTGAAAGAATATAGCAACTTGCAGAAAAGTACAAAAATGAGAAATCATTTTATTATTTAAATTATTTAGAGCAGGAAAATAAAGAATTGTCTTACTTCTGTTGCAGCAATAAAAAAAAAATTCTAATTATGTTAAATAATAACATGTGTTAATAATTATAATAATTGTGACAAAATATATTTTGTTTTATTAAGTTAATTTTAATTACTAATAATAATATTAATTACTAATACTTACTGGTATTAAATAAACGAGGTAATTTAATATTTTGTTAGTAAATATACGATTATATTAAGAAAAAAGTGTAATTTAGATATTAATCATCATGATTTTCATTATCTATTAACATATAAAATAAAATAAATTACTTTATTTTATATTGATCTCAAAATTTTGAATGCCATAATTCATTGCAACATAATGAAATGTAAATTAATATTAACTCAATTTTTTGAATCAGGTAATAATAAATAGTTAATTATATTTTAAAATTAAGTGCTAAAACTAGTTAGTTTTATTGTCAAATTATTTATTGCTGTGGTAATTGTTTAATATTGTATAGTAAAAGAGCTACCAAACTAATAAATTAGTCAAATCGAAATAAATTTTATTTTTATAAGATACAACTATAATATAATTTATTTTTAATTATTTAAAGCTATTTAATCATATAATTTGACATACTGAATTTAAAAATATAATGAATGTGTAAAACATCTAAATCATTACAACTAATTAAAGACATAAAAATTTTAATTCAGCTTAAAATATTTCAAAGATTAAATTATTTTTAATTACTGAATATTTGGTAATATATGTAATTATTTTCTTTAAATTGCTTTAAAAGTCTGATTATCAAAAGAATTAAATCTAATAAATATTTTAATTTTGGTAATTTTTATATTCTATCTTTTTATTAAAATATATCTTCTCATGTCTTATCATAAAAATTACATTATAAAAATCCATTCTTAACGACTATTATATTTTAAGTAATTATTTTTGGAAAGAAACTGTCGAAAAGAATAATAAGGTTTTGCTATTTTGACACGGATAACCTAATTGAAGTGGACAATTTACGAGATAAAATTCTTGTAAGATGGTAAAGTTATTAGAGCCCATGGCACAAAAAAACTATTAACAGATTCACACAATGAACTTTCTTTTCATAATTTACTGTGGTATTTTTTTGCTTCTTTTCATTCTTTAAAACAGACATATATTGTGTCTTTAGTTAATTTTTAAAACTATATTTTTTGTTGATGCTTTTATAAAAGAGGTGGGAATTTTGAGATAGAATATAAATAAATATTTGCTTGTTAAATTTTGCTATGCTCCTTGTATACAATTAAAAAATGTCAAAAATGCAAATTTATAGGGAGAATCATTCTAAAAACATAAACTGGAATAAATTAAAACTGCAAATAAGAAAGCATTTTTAATTTCAAAAATAATTTTAATTATAAGAAAAATATTAAATTATAATAATGGAATAAGAAATAGAAAATTTTAAATTAATATTTCATCAAAATTATTTATAATAAAGCTTTAATGCTATTTCGTAGCAGATAATTTATCTGATTTTGATTTGACAAATAAGAAATGCAGTTTTATGATTAATCTGATATGAAAGCATTTTTTATTTAATATGAAGTGCTTTAATTTTGTAGTTCTCTAAAACAAAAGAAAAGATAATAAGGCTATGAAAATGATTTTTCATTTTTGATCATATGCATTAATATTATTTTTACTTTTTTAATATGAAAGCACTAAACAACTATTTATTTAAATTTATTTTAAGCAAGACGTTTCTTTTTGTTTGATGAAGTAAAATGTTTAATTTTTATTTTTAAGAGTAATTTCGTCATTATAACTATGACGAAATGTTTGGGTATCAAAAATAAATTCTAATATTTAATTTTTATAAATATTTAATATTTTCTGAATATGTAAAATTATTTTACGAAAATTATAAATGAATAATCTGGAAACCCAATATCCAGTTTCACATTCCATAGAAAAAAATATGACATGTAAATATTTTAAAGAAAGTTTGATTCCTTGAAAGTTTAAAATGTCAAGTTCCTGATTTTTATAGATACAGGTATATGCTCCTGAGTTCTTACTTGTATTTGACGAGTTTCAATTTCCTAACATGAACTTCTTTTTATTCGTACTTATTAAATCTAAAGTGTTTTGCTTCAATTTTAGTTTAATTAGAACAACATAACGTTTCGTTTGATCAACGATTTTGTGTTATGATACTTTACTTGTATTTAAGCAAATATGTTACAAGTTTATTGAATTCTTTCATTATTATTTGGCATTAGATTAGGGAAAAAATAATCTCCTTTGAATATTTAAGTTAATGTTAAATATAAAATAAATTTTTTTTAAATGTAAGTCGTAAAACATTTAATTCTGAAATGAAAATAAGGAAAAAATAAAGAATAAAAAATGAAAATAATTTGATAATTGATGAATATTTATCTAAATATTTTGTTTATTAAAAGTTATTTGTACATCTATGGTATTCTGTGTGGTGAATGTATAATCGCAAACAGGAATAAACATATTAATTGATATTTAAGCACTTTTACAAAAGCATAATGGTATTAAAAAACTCTACAAAATAAATTAAAATAAATTGATATTAATAAATCGATAAGAACCATACCTTCTTCATTCACTTCAGGTATTTTTAGTTCATATATCAATAATTCAAGTAAGAATGAGAATAAGCAAAACAGTGTTAAGTACGCAATAGGAAATGGTGTATAGACTTCTACAGCTTATTTAACATTTAACTATAAAGTTATCTAGTTAAAATTTTTCGGTTATCGAAATATATGTAGTTTTTTTCATTGTGGTACTAATTGCAAGTTATGGTAATTGTTATGGAGAATACTTCAAAAAGTATAACTTATGGTAATATAAAGGGTGTTCCAAAACGACCGCAGAGATCGTTGGGATTCCTCGTTGGGAGTACATAAAAATTGCCCAAAGAATCATTCCTGTACGAATCATAGTTTACGAGGAAAATACGAAAAACAAAGTATGACATCACTTCCGGTTCACAACACAACACTTTATTGAACATAGACAAGAAAAAGCACTTTATCGAACATATCAACAGCAGTATATGCACAATTGAAAGCAGATGTTCAAAGTGTCCGCCTTTAATGTCGAGGCAGGCTTGAGCACGCCGTGGAATGGCTGTCAGCACAAGTTGCAGCATTGCGGGGTCCACTGAAGTATAAGCAGCGTGCAGACGAGCAGATAAGTCCATCGATGTTGACACTACGTCTCATTACACGAATTCTTTGAGATGGCCTCATAGGAAAAAATCCAACGGTGTAAGATTTGGCGGATATAGAACCTCATGTCCGATCCAGCGGCCGGGATATTCCATATCCAGCCAACTGCGTACAGGAGCACAGAAATTCGCCGGAGCCCCCACGTGCTGGAATCAAAGGCATTTCCATTACATCAAGTACATGTCTTAGTAGTCCCGAACGGAATACCTGGTCACCATACGAAGACTACTGGTAGCTGCAAGATGCTACCTTTTAAATACCAGTTTAACAACGGCTTAACGTCATTCCATGGTGTACGCGCATGCATGACGTGTTAGGCGCGGCGAACGTTTTAAACATTATCGTCTGGAAAAATATGCAAATACTATTGTTGAATGTCCAATAAAATGTTTTTTTTTCTTGCACCGGCAGTGACATCATACTTTGTTTTTCGTATTTTTCTCGTAAGCTATGGCTCGTACAGGAACACTTCTTTGGGCAGTTTTTTTGTACTCCTAATGAGGAATCTAACTGCGCAGTGTTTATGCGGACGTTTTGGGACAACCTATATAAAACAATTTACTGTGAACCTTTCCATGGACAATTGCTTTTAAAGCGAACAAGTGTATGAGAACAACTTCCTGAAAAAATGTTTTTAAACAGTAGATTATCAGTAACTTCCTTACATTAATCTTTCGAAACGAGGCTATCGTTAAAGCATTATTTGTAATAGTGAACTCCTTTACGAATTTGACTTCCCTATATTTTTTTTATTTCAGAAAATATTTAAGAAATTATAAGATTTCTTATATTATATTTTACGAATTTGACTTCCCTATATTTTTTTTATTTCATAAAATATTTAAGAAATTATAAGATTTCTTATATTATATTGACCATAATTTGCATTGTGACGCGTTTGGTAATTTTTTTTTGGTTAAAAGTTCATCACATGTTATCATTTTTAATAATGCATTAACAGAAAAATTCCAGTTAATACACTTTTAAAAGAAAATGAGGGAGAAGTTTTGATTTTTTGCAAATCGCTAAATGATGCGTATCAGTTTTGAAGATTTTTAAAATTTCTTTAACAAAGTTTGTAATGTTATGAAAACAGTTTTTGGATTTTACCTATAAAATTATATTTTTTATATTTGAGGTTTTTCATCTATTGTAAATTGTTTCGTTGTAAATGGAACCAATTTTCAATAAAATGGACTTTAAATGTTGAATATTATTAAAACACCTTATTTATAAGATGCCCAACTTGCTTACATGATTGCTTCTAGCAAAATTGATAAATTTAATTTAATTCAATATGTTCTTATAAAAAATTTATAAAAAATAATTTATTACTATTTGATATTTTAAAGATATTTTCTCGAATAAAATATAAAAGCGAGATTTGTAAATCTCCCTTTTTTTTTTATCTGATTCGTACTTAAAAGAATGCTTTTCATTTCAGAAAAATGAGTATAATTCTTTATTATGATTCCATTTGTTCAAATTTATCCGAAATGAAACATTTCTCAAAATTTTTCTCCTAAATGCTTTGCCCATGAGATTAAAGAATTCTTCTGGTACCAGTGCTTTTTTTTTCGCCTAAAAAATTCTCAAACATTTAAGAGGGTCTATGAATCGTTTTTAAAAAATAAATCTAATGTTTTTAAGCAAAAATGTTTTATCACACACACATGAAAATTTTCATATATGCATTTACTTATTCTTTAAGTACATCATTATATTAAATAAAAGTAGCTTTCTTTTATATGGAGTATTTTTAAATAAAAATTCGTGCATGATATTTAAAACGAACCAGGATTGGTAAGAAAATGTAGACTTTTTGCCATAAATGCTTTCACAGTGACATGCAATTTTTGTCATAATGTTGATATCATTTCATATTTTTTTAACATATTCAAAATGTGAAATTTTTATTTAATATCCGTTAGTACGCTTTAAATTTCAATGATTTTCATGAAGTTTTTATAGCTAAATACATTTTCTCTTAGAATACATATCTAGGCCAGTATATTAAACTCATAATTTGAAGAAAATGGTGCATTAGGGAATTTAATTTCTTTATGTATGTTCATTTCTCGAGATTCTGATGTATCCCGGTAATATGATTTCTTTTATTACAATCCTCGTTTTTCGTTTATTTAAATTTTTTATATCTTTATTAATTAATTTTTTAGGAGGTTGAGGTCTCTTTTTGGAGAATTTATTGTTATATTGTTGCTCTTGGAAATAAAGCAAACCGAATGCTGGTCAAGTGCAACAAAATTTGACAGAAGTTTTCAGGGAATCCCGTATAAGTGTGATGGGAGGTTTTTAATCAATCGACTGACGTTGTGTAGTGCCCTTGTGTTTAATCAATCGTCTGAGCTAAAGCAAATGATGTTACCTGTTTCAGATGATCCGATCAGGATATTTCATGAATATATTGAAAGCATAGAAATCCTGTGTAAAGACTTAGTGAGGTTCTTAATATATCAACACAGAATAAGTGGTGTCATTAAGTCACCAAATGGTTGTAATTACAATGGACTTTGATATCAAATTTTTCTTACCATTAGCGCATCATGAGTTAACATTTGCCTTACAGTTAATACAATTTGCATTCAAATGAATTGATGATTTTCTTGTAGGTGTTTCTCGTTTTCTTAGATTACCAATGTTTCATACTTTAGACCCATATTTTTATTAAATTATTATTGAATTTTTCGTATATTGGGTCATGCATCTACAGAAAAGAGGATTCTGGAAATTGTGGCTTTAAAAGCAACGTTGGTTTGGATTTTTTTCTGGTATAAATGCAAAATTCTTGATAATTTTGGAGCATGAAAATTTTCAGGGAAATCATGAGAAGAAATCAAGAGTTGTGTGGAATTTGTGGAGGAATCAATTTTGTCAATCATATTTCTTTTAATGAATTAAAGTAACATATATATGAAGTAAAAAGAAGTTAATTATATATCCATTAATACAAAATAAATGTCTTTTTTAGCATTAAAATATATAAATATATTTTCGCATTGTGAAAGACGTAAGAGATTGGGACAATGTTTATTTAATGTATTATAATAATACTTTTTAAATAAATTATTTTTAAGTATTTACATTTTTAAAGTTTTTGATACTACCTACCTTGTCTAGTGGTCAGAGTGCCTGACTGTTGATACTACCTTTGATACTACCTACCTTGTCTAGTGGTCAGAGTGCCTGACTGGTCCTCCCGGACCTGGGTTCAAATCTTAGTTTGGGCATGGATGTCCTTTCTCTCTCTGATTATCCTGCCTTTGCCCTTTATTTGTATGTATGGGTTGTGTGAATGGTTGCCTACCCTATAAACGAGTCCCTATGGCATGTGTGCACTGAGGAAGTCAGACTTTACACCAAAATATGGTTCAGTTGCAAAAGTGGAACAGCGCACTCAATATTCCCACCCTAGCTGGCACAAGGCAACAATTACAAAACTTTCGTCATCCAATAATTTTCACCGAAAATTAGTCTTTAATTTAATTTAATTTATAAGAAGATTTTTCATTTTTTTCCTTTTAAAAAAGAGATTTTCCATTCATCATTGTAATAAGAAATGCGCTTAATATAAATCCTAATGTGTTATTCTTAAGTGTTTTGATTGTTAAAATAATCAATCTCAGTCATATTGAATTGTTTTTATTTGCTTATAATAAAAATCTATAAAAATAAAAAAAAAATATTTTTAAGGGATTTTTCAGAATTTCAGGAATAATAAGAATTAAGTTTAAGAGAACAGTCTAAATATTATTAATTTATGAGAAACACATTTAGAAACGCTTTACTTTTAGTGCAGAATCCGTTGATATTTATTATTTGTATTCAGTTTACATTATAGGATTAATTTGAGCATTAATTTCCTATTATAAGTATTTTAATATCAACATTTCGTTTCTCTACTATTGGAAGATAAAAACCTGATTTTTATTTACAATAAAATGTAAATTTTAGTCTATAAAATAATATATGTGTTTAATTTAGTATTCTGAATTTAACTCTTTTTTTTCAAATTTTTAGTTTTACTTAGAATATAGATAAACTAAAAGATATTTATTAGCTAATACTATTATTATAACGTGGAGCATTAAGAGCCTGGAGTATTAAATCGATGACAATTAATAAAGAAATATTTTATCAAGGCAGTTGTAGAATAATTTATTAACGGTTAATAAATTCATTTGTTATGCTTCCGAATTATTCATCGAAAAATCAGGAAAATTTTGTAATATTTACTAAATCACTATTAAAGACATTCATTAGAGATTAAAAGTTCATACTATATAATAAGCTATATACAAAAACATAACTATAAAATGTCATCTAATAAATCCCATTAATAAATAAAATTTTTGAAATAAATTGCATTTGAATAATTTTTCTGTACAATTCTAAGAAATGTTAAAAGTATACTTCATTTATTTTCAAACAAAGTGCATTATGAATGTTATATTTTTATCTTAATGTGTCAAAAATCGTTTTGGGATTAAATAATAAGATGTCACTTCAAAGGAAATTGTGATATATATATATATTTAAAGTAAACAATTTAAGATCTTTGTGCCATAATAGTTGGACTGCAGATTTTTGCGCAGGAAATTCCGGGCTTAATTGAACAATTAGAGATAAATGTTACTCTGTTACTTTATGCATGCATATGTTTCATTATTTTCCCTCTTGCGTCTAAAAATGCAGAAATCCAGAGAATTTCAGAACAAAAGTTAATATGATTAATAATTAAGAGATTAAATATAGCAGTATTTAATATTATTAGTTTTCTCTCGAAATTCTTGAATAAATTAAGAATCTTGGAAGAAAACTGATTGTATGAAGAAGCACTAAAAATATATTCCTTAATAATTAATCATATTTAATTCCATAAACTATTTCTTATGTAAACATGAAGTGACGACAAGTAAATTATTGAGATTTGAAGCAAAATAAAGACAAAGTATGTAACAAAATTTCTTTTAATTAAAAAATAAGTTTTGGATAAATAATGAAACATTGATATTTAAATTTATAAAATTGGATAATTTCATCTAAAAATATCTAATATATTATTTACATCAACACCAAGAAAGATTAGCGTTAGATGATTATTTATTTTTCATTTACTTTTAAAAACAGAAAACAGCCATATATATACATACATACATACATACATACATATATATATATATATATATATATGTACATGAATATATATATATATACATATATATATATATGAATATATATATACATATATATAACTATATATATATATAAATATATATATACATATATATAACTATATGTAACTATATATATATATATATATATATACATATATATAAATATATATATATATATATATATATATATATATATAAATCTTATTGCTTTTAAATAAGTCATAACTTTAGCACACATTTAACCAGAATCAAAGATAATCTTGAGATATTCCATAGTTACATACTTTCAATGACTTTATAAACATCAAATAAATAAGGAAGGAGGCAATTGGAACCAAAAGTGACATCTATCTGGGGAATTTTATATTCTTGTTTCCAAAACTATGTTCTATTCACTGGCTTTGTCTGCTAAAGATATCAAGAATAACATAATAAAGTCTTTTTACAGTTGGTTCATCTATGAAGCATAAAATATTTTCTGAAGCTCAGAAAAACAGGTGAATTTAATAAAGTTTGCATCACTTTAGATATCTGTAGTTTGCCACTAAAATATTGTTAATTTTCCTTTCATTAATCGTAATCGTTTTAAAAATCAAGCGAATGTTCTTAAAGCTTTTTGACACATATAATCAAAATAGATTAAGTTATTACACACACATATTAATGGAGAAATTATACGTGGGTTGATAACTATACATAGAAATATTGTATATGATAGATAAACTTTGATTTGTTTATTACAAGATTAATAGTGAAGACCCTCAACTTGAGAATTAGAAAGTAGGCTAATTCCTTCAATTATTATAATAAAATTGTTATAACAATATTATACTCAATAAACAAAAAAACTTTCAATCCATCTGTATGTTGATTGTTTATAATTTTAGGTTAAAATTTGTACATAAAAACGGTTTTTTTAGATACGTAATAACATTATTTAACTTTTTCAACTGACTGTTTGATTTTTTTTTCCTTAAAGGATAAGAAAATTTTTTTTTCACATCTTTGGGAGCTTTGAGGCTTAAAGTAAAGAAAAGTAATGTTTTTACATGTTGTCGTTGTGCAGTCGACTATAGCCTTTTCTTGTAAATTGATTTCCCTTGAGTTCTTAAAAGAATGTTTGCCACTTGCTTAGAAGCTCTCATGTGAATAGCACTCCAAAATGTTACCTAACGTTTTTTATTTGGTAGGCATATTTAATCTTTCAATTCTTTTCTTGAATTAAAAACTTAAAAATGTTGATATATATATATATGTGTGTGTGTGTGTGTTTGTTTGTCGCTCAACGGTCATTTTTTTGCACACGAGGGCAAATTAGACCGGGCCCTATGGTTTAAAATGGATTCGGAACAACTACAAACATCCATAACCAAGGTTGGATTCGAACTCACGAACCGTTGAAGGCTGGAGCGATAACCATTCGGTTGCCAGCTCGGCTGTGCGTGTATACGCGCGTGTGTGTGCGTGTAATTTCAATATTATTTGTAATTTTATTCAGTAAAATGTCTTTGCTCTTTTATGATAGCTCATTATGTTAATAACCTAGGTAAATTAGAGACCTCTTTCGCGTATTTAGAAAAATACTATTTTATGAATTAATTAAAGTTTAGAAACTTTATTTAATTGGTTTTAGTATTATATAAATCTATTTTTAAAATCTTTAAGTATTCATGCAGCTATTATGAAGAGATTTTCTTAAAATGTACTGGATCTACCGTTCTGAAACAACAAAATATTATTTATAACTTTACTATTTATATTAATTTAGGAGAAAAACATGTTGGTTGCAATATATACAATAATTTTAAAGAAATATTAAATTGTTGTGTTCATCTTTTTAATTTTCATTTGAAGGTGAGAAACATTTAATCTTTCACAGAAGCATAAATTCACTCAAGGTAATTGAAAAACATTTAAAATGTTTATTATAATTATATGCATTAAAAGGAAAGTAAAATGTGTTTTAAATACAACATTAATGTCAAATAGTTGAAGATTTAAATGATTTCAAAATATCAGTTACCTTATTTTGTACTATGAGTGCTCTCCCAAATATAACTTAAATTTATTAATAAAAAACATTGATGCAATTGTAAGAAAAAAGTAGCATTATTATATATAATTGCAGTATTTTTTGATTTACGATATTTTATTGGTAATTCAATGGAATGAAATTCGAAAATTTTAAGTTATCTGTGAACTCATTTAGAGGGATATGACAAGTTTATATTTATGTTATAAAAATACTAGAAAAACACATACATGTAAATTTGCTTTTTATTTTCAAAAACATATAAAATATTATTTTTATTATTATATTCTATAAAATGTTAGTAATTGCTTTAGAGATTATACATAGAAATAAATTAATGATGTTAATATAAATATATATTTATTTCAGTTCACCAAATCTTTCTTCAAAAAGAACTTTCTTTGCAGACTGCGCTATATTTTTCACCAAGTTAATTTGTGTAATTTATAAAACTGTCTTTTACATTAGGAAAAGGGTGAGTTTTACATTAGGGAAAAGGTGTCTTTTACTTTAAGGAAGGGGTGTCTTTTACATTAGGGAAAGGATATCTTTTACATTAGGGAAAGGGTGTTTTTACATTAGGGAAAAGGTGAGCTTTACATTAGGGAAAGGGGGATTTTTACAGTAGGGAAAGCGTGACTTTTACATTGAGGAAAGTGTGTATTTAATATTAGTTATTTTCATGTAGTTTTAATTTAATTATGAAAGTTTTAATATTCTTAGTTGCTTTTTAGCATAAATAAGAAAATTTGAAATCATACTAGCAGAAAAGGAAAAAAACATTTAAGAAAATTATTGAAATATTTTATTTTTATCTGCGATTGCACTTGAGAAATGAATGTTTTTATAATTTTGCATAACACCTAAAAAAAGCTCATTATATATTTGTATTATATCCGTTGTTGTTTCAGATTACTAGTTGACATTACTAAATCAAACCAACTCTAAAAGTAGAAAAACCTTTAAAAAAATAAATAAAAAAGTCACGAAGTTTGAAAAAATTGTTCCATTTAAAATCGATGCAATTTCAAATATGCTCTGGTTAATCGTAAGCAGATTTACACTTGGGGCAAGTTTAAAAACTTTCTGTCCCAGCTAAAAAGAGAGATACCTTAAGTACCCATTGGAAAATCACTGGAGACAAAGTTTGCTGGCATCTGTTGCCTTCGAAAACGGTAGCACCACCAGGGCTCTTCCTAGAATATCAATGGTGTTACAGAGAAGTTCAATTGCTTCCTTTCCACACTCTATTCAATTTATTTTCCCTTGAGCAAACTGCACTAAAGGTTGAACTCCTATATGGTTGAGGAGTAATATAAGAGTAGCTACTTTTGCCGGAGTTTCAGTCACCTCGTTGCCAGAAATACCAACGTGAGACGGTACCCATTGTATTTGGACTTCAAAACTATCAGAGTCTGTTGATAAGAATTAAAATGGACATCTTAGATCTGTCACCAACTTCCTACTAATTACAAAGGTATTGAATTGAAAATATACTGTCAGTGAGTATCTATATAATTGTAAAGTTAGATTCCAACTTCAACAAAAATAGACAACCAGACCAGACAAATAAACAACCTCAACCGGATAGGTTGAACTCCTATATGGTTAAGGAGTAATAAGAGTAGCTACTTTTGCCGGAGTTTCAGTCACTTCGTTGCCAGAAATACCAACGTGAGACGGTACCCATTGGATTTGGACTCCAAAATTATTAGAGTCTGTTGATAAGAATTAAAATGGACATCCCAGATCTGTCACCAACTTCCTACTAATTACAAAGGTATTGAATTGAAAATATTCTGTCAGTGAGTATCTATATAATTGTAAAGTTAGATTCCAACTTCAACAAAAATAGACAACCAGACCAGACAAATAAACAACCTCAACCGGATAGGTTGAACTCCTATATGGTTGAGGAGTAATAAGAATAGCTACTTTTGCCGGAGTTTCAGTCACTTCGTTGCCAGAAATACCAACGTGAGACGGTACCATTGGATTTGGACTCCAAAATTATTAGAGTCTGTTGATAAGAATTAAAATGGACATTCCAGATCTGTCACCAACTTCCTACTAATTACAAAGGTATTGAATTGAAAATATTCTGTCAGTGAGTATCTATATAATTGTAAAGTTAGATTCCAACTTCAACAAAAATAGACAACCAGACCAGACAAATAAACAACCTCAACCGGATAGGTTGAACTCCTATATGGTTGAGGAGTAATATAAGAGTAGCTACTTTTACCAGAGTTTCAGTAACCTCGTTGCCAGAAATACCAACGTGAGACGGTACCCTTTGGATTTGGACTTCAAAATTATCAGAGTCTGTTGATAAAAATTAAAATGGACATCCCAGATCTGTCACCAACCTCCTACTAATTGTAAAGGTATTAAATCGAAAATATACGGTCAGTGAGTATCTGTATAATTGTAAAATTAGGTTCCAACTTCAACAAAAATAAGGCCAGTTTCAATTACCATAAGCTGAACACAGAACAGTAGTCAGAATTCCTGAATTTGAAGAAATATTTAGAAACATGAGTTTTCATGAAGACACCACTACCAGAGTGACCTTAATTACTATTGCAATC
>CM057815.1:34505926-34550926 GCA_030067965.1 Latrodectus elegans
AAATTGGTATCTTTATGACAAAATTGATCTCTAATCTAAATTTTGAATATAGAAGCTCGCATGCATTACTTAAAAATAATGAAGATGCATACACATAATTATCTCAATTTTTAAAATTTTTGAGTACAAAATGTTTTTTATTTGTATTTTTAATGTGAAACAGATCATATTCAAAATATTATCAATTGTTTATATAGTTAACATACGTAAAAAAGATTTCTTAATAATATGAAAAAAAATAACTAAAAAAATTCTCAAATTTTCAAAAATAAAACTGCATTTAGAAATGTAGTACTATGGTGTAATGATTTAATTCAAATAATGTTATAGTAAGCAATGAAAATTTAAAAAGACGTCCTTTAAAAGTTTATCGGCTGACAGAAAATTAAAAGTAGAAAATTTTAAATGAATTGTTTTTGAAATTAAGTCATATTCATAATAAATTCATGAGATCAAACATTATTTCTCAGCCAGTTTCTTATTTCAATATTAATGCCCGTTTTACAAAAATTTTTTATGTAAATTTCATAATAACAAGCAAATATTTCCTTATTTCATATTTGTGTTTGTTTATAAGTTAATTGGATAAATGGGATTTCGAAAAAAATTTCATTTAAGATTTTTTTTTAATTATTCAAAAAAGCTGTAGTTATATACTCTGCCTGAGATTGAAAATGCAACATCAAGAAGGAGTGGTAAAAAAATTATACAAATTTACATTATACACTTTACAGATTTATGCAAATGATGTGAAATGCGCACCTCTTCAGGGCACGTAGGATTAGATATAAGATGAGGAACTTGCAGAGTGGACAATGTTCGTGCTGCTACTGCTGTTTGGAAAATAATCGTTATAGGTTTGTTCTTATTGCTAATTAAGTCTGTAATTGCAGAGAATTTCAGTCCATCGTCGACGGGATCAGTTCCAGCAGACAGACGAGGAGCATGGTGATAGGACTGAGAGGATAGATTGGTCCTCACGGCAAATAACAGCTGACAGATACCTTAATGCGTTCACAGTGCACCCGGTGTGGCGAAGATGATTGGAAAGAATAAATGTGGATCGTTTGCGGGGTGCCAGTGTAGTGAGAGTGACGTCAGCACGAGTGGATCGTCACATCTGACGTTAGGTGGTGGTGACCTGGCAAAGTATGTCTACCGAACTTCTGCAGCATGTGCAAACATCCTGGATGATTCCATACCAGCAGAACCATTTGCCAACGATTGGTTGCTATTGGCTTGAGCTCATGTCATCCATTAAGAAGATTGCCATTGAACACAGAGCATAGACGCCAACGTCTGGAACAGTGTCGAATTGCAACGATGTGGACGATGAAGTGGCACAGAATCATCCTCTTCGATGAGTCACGCTTGTTTCTTTAATGATAGTCACCATGTACAAATGCGATGTCGACTTGGAGACAGGTCTGTTCCTGCAACAATAGTGGAACACCTCATCGTGCGACAACATGGCTCCTTGGTTTGGGATGCCGTTGTGTACGATTCCATGTCACCTCTAGTTCGTATTCATGGCCCTATGACAGCCCAAACCTACGTGGATGATGTGCTGAGGCTGGTGACACTTCCCTATTTTTAAAGGCTCTCGTGCCCTTTGTTAGTAGTATAACGCGTGACTACATATTGCTAGCATCAGCCAACATTTGAGCCACGTGTTGAACTTCTTTCCTGGCCATTGTACTCCCCAAATCTTTCACTACTCTAACACGTTTGGGGGATGGTTCGTTGCCACTAGCAGACCCAACCATTTCCTCCTTCTGAAGACGCACTTTGGCAAATGAAGAGCCATTCCTTAGGATGCCATGCATACTCTCATTGACTCTGTGCCTACACGTGTTGTTTCGTGTATCGCCATCCACGATAGTCCTATAATGTAGTGACCCAACCCTGTTCTCGCTCTGTATTAAGCATATCAATTCGAAATGCAGATTGCTTATTGACTGTTGCTGTCTCTCTCTTTTGGGCGAGTTTCATCTCTTTCTGGCAACTGCTTCTTGGTGTTGTCTTTTTAATATCGGGTAGTGTATATAAATTAGATTCCACCCATTTTATTTGAGAAAATAAAATAAAAATATTAAATTTTGATGAATGGTTTAATTACAATCAATATGGTTTCACAAATTATAATAATACATTTATTGATAATTTTCTTTAATCTCTCTCACACTCTCAATCAATGCAAAAATCTTAAGCGTTGATAAACTGTTGCTGAAAATTATTTTTATATTTTATTTACATCTGTGCAATTAAACTCATTATTTAAGATTGAAGATAAAAGTATAATAATAAATCATTTTTGGGAAACAAAAAGTATTGGCTCATTAAACACACATTGATATATTTTATAATATTTTTGTAACATTCAATGCGTTACCACTCATCATCATTAATAAGTCATAACCAATTTTTATAACCTTTTTAAAGAAATCAAAGCAAAGTTCAGAACCAGAGTATTATGTTGAATTAAAAATGATTCTAAACATTTTAGATAAATAATTTTTCTCTACAGTAATAGCATTTTCATAATATTATCAATTAAATTCAAATCTGATTACTTTATAATTAAGAATAAAAAATAATTGTACAGCTTAAGTTTTTTTCATATAGTGAAACCTGAAGAGTTTCAACTATCTATGATTTTATTAATAAAAAAAGTTATTTATTAGGCGGTTATAATTAGATCATCTCCAAAAGCCATCCTTTGTAAATATTTATTTAATAGTTTTATTTGCTTTTTGCTAATTATCTTGTGTGTGTATTATATTATTATGAACTTAAATTATATATTATGTACCTTAAAAATTCTATTATTTTAAAATTTTGAATAAGTTTATTTATTTATCATATCAAATGAAACAAAATATCTATTATAATTTGCTATTTGGTGTTGGAACTATTAGTCTTAAAGTTAAATCAATTTTATCAAAATAAATAAAACACTATCAAAAATTTCATATTTAAAGATTAAAGTGATAAATATTTGTAGTTCAAAGAGTTGATATTTCTTCAAATTATCACAAAATCAATGTGCTTGATTGAGTAATGAAATTGTTAATATACATCAAGCAGTTGTGCAATGGAAATATTTATCTTGAAGATGTAAATGAAATTTTGTTTAACACATTTATTAATATCTCATAGTCATACTGATAATATTATTTCAGCAAATAAATTGTTTTGAAAAAATATTTCCTGATAGTTACTTCCTTAAAATAATATTTATAAATACTAATCATACAAATTTATGAAGAAAAAAGAACACAATTCGAGTTTTTGCTTGAGTTGAGTATCGTTAGAATTGGTGGATACGAAGGTCACTAACAATTTTAGATGAGAAATGATATGTGATAAAAAAGTTGTTAAATTTAGAAAAGTGTAGTATTTTACTGCCAACTTCAGAGCAATTTTGGATTAAAGTAAATTTTAGTAAGATACCGGAACAAAATAAAACAGAATTGATTCAAAAACATCAAATTATGTTTTCTATGATTTTAAACTGGATTTAAATAAAAAAGAATGTTATCACACAACGCTTACAATTAGCATTTGGAAAAGAAGTCATATGCTATTACATTCACAAAATTTTTCAGAGGACTTAAGCCTCTTCAAAAAGAAAAATAATTAGAAAGCTAGTCAGATTTAACCTTGGATACAAATCAGATTTAATCCTGCCATATAGAAAATGTTTATTGATAATAATTATTGTACTTATCACAAATGATATACAAAAAACTTAACGTATTGTCTGCAACGCTATATGTAAAATTATGCATGGAGTGCTTCTCATGAAAAAAATGCAGTTTACCATTGTGTTCCCCATAATGAACTGGAACATTATCAAAAAGTAGTTTGTCACCAATTTCTATTATTAAATACATAAATATAATAGAATATTCACTTCATTCACTTGGTCTAGTTATGAATAATCTATGACTGTTTTTTAATATGAAAAATAATTCACGTGGAAGTCGTTTTTATACAGTAACAGAGAAGAATTTTTATACGAATAAATGCATTTTTTCAATGGTTTAAAGAAATGAATATCACGAAGCGCTTGATTTTTTAAAAATTCTTTTATATAATTTAATTGATTGATTGGAGATTTTGAACTTTTTCAAAACATCTTAAATTAATTTTAAAAAATTTTGTATACATAAAATATTTCTGTATGATATTTGAATAAACTGATTTTTTATTTGCTTGTGTTAGATTTTTATTGAGCTTTTTATTTATTTTTTATTATATTCCTGTTTGCATACTAAATATTTGCTTCTAGTAAAAGTTAATTGCTTGGTAGTAACCGATACCAATGATATTTTAATTATTTTGTTGAGTAGATATTTACTAAAAAATGACAATTTTCTTAACCAAAACAAAATTTAAAAATATAGATAGTTACAGTTTTGAAAAACTAATAACTATTATTAATTTGTATATCAAACAAGATTAATGCTACGATAAAGCGACATATGAGGATAACCGTATTAGTTAAACATAGCTTAATACATTTATCAAATACAGCAGTTAATAAAAAAACAATAATTAAAATTTACCTATTCGTGATTTATATTGATTTTGAAATGGAAAATGTATGAATTTAATGTAGTGAAAATTTATATATATATTTGATTGAATTATTTCATCAAATACATTATGAAAATATATTTAATCAGAGTTTTCTCTTTCTCTCTCTCTCTCTATATATATATATATATATATATATATATAATAATAAAATTTCCTTATAATCAGATTAAAAATAAGATAAAAGCATTATTGAACATAAAAGTTCAAAATAATAATTAAATAGAGTCAAATGTATCATTACACTTAATTATTAATTTGCTCCTTTTAGAAACTTAAGCACTTTATTGAAGATTAAGCAACTTCAGCTCATACATTTTAGAATTCTTTTCACTATGAAGCTTCTTTTTTGTAAATAAAAAATAAGCTTAATGAATAAGAAGCTAATTCTTTCATACTCACACAAGAAAAAATTGAAAAACAAAACTCTGAGTTTTGAGTAATGAGAATT
Organism: Latrodectus elegans; assembly: GCA_030067965.1. Taxonomy (NCBI): domain Eukaryota; kingdom Metazoa; phylum Arthropoda; class Arachnida; order Araneae; family Theridiidae; genus Latrodectus; species Latrodectus elegans. The sequence goes on from CM057815.1 coordinate 34,510,980, forward strand.
TTTTTATACGAGTGAGCAAAAACTGTGTTTGCTACAGGCAAACACATTTGATCCTTCTAAGGAAATGTACCAGAAATAATTTTTTACGGGGGAACAAGTTTTCCTTTTTAAGTTAGTCACATTTTTTATGTTTGATATGGTTAACGCTTGAAATGATATGATATAAAATTTTTTTTTGTAAGACAGTTTTTGCAATTTTTTTAAAGCAAATTTACTTTTGACTTAAATGGATAATATTGAAAAGTAAATTTGGTACAGGAGAAAAATAATATTGGTTGATGGAAACTTCTTTTCTGGTACAGAAAACTTTTCTTTAAAGTATTAGAGATTTTGTATAAAAAATATAAAGTATAATTTTGAAGAGATTTTGCTCCTATTTATTTTTATTTTTTCAGAAAATCGCAAATTTTACCAACATTTTTATTTTATTAAATTTTTTTAAAATTTCAAAATCATGTTTGACTTAGTGAAATTTACATATCATTTTAATTCGAAAAATTAGCAAAATTAATATTTTATTTCTTGTCACATAGAAAAAACTATTTTTTTTTATAATTTTAAATGTTTTTTCAAACTAAAATAAAATTTTTCTATAAATTATATTGTTTGTTCCATTTTTAGGAATTTATGACCATGCGTCTGTAGTGGACATTGTATGACTTCAGTTTTGTAATTTATGACCTAAAATTGTGTCAAAAATTTTAAGAAATGGCGAAAATGAGATTCTTAACAATTGTCCGTGAAGCTAAAATTTATTTACAAAGAAAGATGATTATATAATTTTTCTTTTATATCAAATAAAGACATATGTCGTGTAGAATTTTTTATAAAATTCATGGAAAATTCATTTTTATTACAAGAGATAAAAAGTTGTTTACTATAAAATGACAAATATATACATCATTCGATGTATATTATCTTCAAAGTATCTCTCGACTCATTGAAGATAATATCTTTACACTTTTTTTTTTTAAAAAATAAAGAACATTTTAGCATTTAACTAAAAATATTGTTTTTGACTAAACAAAAAAAATTTGAAATTTTTGTTAAATATATTAATTAACAAATAAACATAAAAATTAATAGCATTAAAAATAAACTGAGTAAATCTTTGCAAGTAGTTGAAAAACACATTGATATAATTTAAAAGTACATATTTATAATCATATTTCACAAAAATGAATTATGGATGCAAGAATTTTAAAATGTAAAAATTTGTTAAGCTGATGTATTAATTTAAAAGAACAAATATTTCGTACTTGATTTTAGATTTTAGTATTGTATTCATTCTTGATTTTATTATTATGCATTTACAAAAGTATTTATTTAGGACCTTAGAACTAAATATATTTGTATCAAATTTATAATTTTTAAATAATTATATATATAACAGCGAACATAATTAATAATCCCATGGAAAAGAAGCTGTTAAATATTTGTTAAAAAAATATAATATTTAATATTAAAATTTTAAGTTTTGAAATGAGAACTATATGATTGAAATTATACTCACAAATATAATGATACTAAGAATTTTATAGTATTTATTGCATATATACGAGGGTTGCTATTTATATTTCTGGCCTAATAATGAAAAAACAAATACGTAGGATCGAAATTGGTTTTATTGTTTTTCAAAATATTCTCCATGATGATCAATACACTTTTGCATGCGTTTGAACCAATTTTCAAAGCACTTTTTCTAGTCCGATTGAGGTAACTCCAAAACATGCGTTTTGAATGCATCAACCGCTTCTTCGGGGGTCGAAAATCGTTGTCCACGTAATTTATTTTTGATGTGTGGGAATAAGAAGAAGTCATTGGGTGCCAAATCAGGGCTGTACGGCGGATGACCCATCAGTTCGATCTTTCGCTCCGTCAGAAATGCCTTTGTTTGAGTCGATGTGTGAGAGCTCGCATTGTCATGATGAAGAATGATTCGCCTGTTCTTCTGCTTTTTTCGAAATTCTCCGATGACTTCTGGCAAACAAATGGTCGTGTACCATTCAGAATTGACCGTCCTGCGTTGCTCTAACGCCACTGTTGCCACATGACCGTTAATGCCGAAGAAACAGGCAATCATTTGTTTCGATGTGCTTCTTCCTCGAACAACTTTTGTTGATTTTGCCTCGTCTTGGAAGACCCATACAGTTGATTGCTGTTTTGTTTCCGGCTCATATGCATACATCCATGATTCGTCACCTGTGTAGATGTTATACACAGCCTTTGATGTACCTTGAATGTATTTTTCCAACATTTCCTTGCACCAATCGACACGAGCCTTTTTTTGAGCGTTTGTCAGATTATGCGGGATCCAACGCGAACAAATTTTTTTTACGCTCAAATGTTCATGCAATATTTTATTGATGCTAGTCATACTAATGTCCAAAGATGCCTCTATCTCACGGTATGTCACATGACGATCTTGCTTTATCAGTTCACGCACAGCATTGATCTTTTCTGGCACAACAACGGATTTTGGACGACCTGCACGGGATTCGTCCTGGATCGAACATCGACCACGATTAAATTCGTTATACCAATTTTTTACAGTGCTGTAGGATGGCGCTTTATCGCTGTATAAGGAATTAAGTTCATCGAAGCACTCTTGTCTTGACAATCCACGTCGAAAGTTATGAAAAATAATGGCACGAAAATGTTCACGATTCAATTCCATTTTTTGACAGAGAAGAACTTTTCAATTTACTGTCAACAACACAAATAAAACTATAATGGTAAATCGTCTGCTGAATTTATGTTTAAAAATATCAAACTTTCTGATTAAAATCGTCTTCGGTCGCCTAGCAACACTTACTGTTGCCAAGGCCAGAAATATAAATAGCAACTCGTATATATATATATATTATATATATACACACACACATATATATATATATATATAATATATATATATTATATATATATATATATATATATATATATATATATATATATATATATATATATATATATATATATATATATATATATATATATATATATATATATATATATATATATATATATATATATATATATATATATATATATATATATATATATATATACATTTTCCTATTTATATATAAATTAAGAAATAGATATCTTATGTGAAAACATATAATGATGATTATAAATAGTCAACATTTTTATTCTTTGTTTAAATTTCTAAAATTTGTATATTTTTTATTTATAATCTGTAAATTATTAGAACATTCTCACTTTGTGTACTATTTATTATTGTTGAAAATTTTAAGAGTTCGTTAAATGGCATTTAAAAAAAAATCTAATAACACACAGTTTTAAAATGCTATTATTTTATTTAATGTATACATTTGATCATTTGTATTAAAATTAATCATTGCATTAAAATTTTTTATAAAAATTTATCAATTTCACTTAAATTTTAATTTTAACTCAAGAAAATATGTATAGATGGCGCTAACAATGCCCTGATTTTATTTCTGAGTTACAGTTTACTAGCTTGATATTCACAACCATATCTAATATTCGCATTATTTTCAGTGGAAATGTGAGGAGATCATTTTAAATTTTAAAAATAGGCTTAATTTTTTCTCAATTTTTATAAAAATTTGAAATGGAAACAATTTTTCTTAACGAATAATTGATTATTGAACACCTTTTGTTGGCCAAAAGATTTATCACTTTTTATTATATTTCAAAGGAAACACAGTGAAACTAAACTCTTAACTTTAGTTTTGTAGAAGATAAGGAATATTTTGATGTTTTGTACATTTTTATATTTCTTAAATACTTTTTACAAACTCTATTTATAAATACAAACAATGAAACATAGGAAAAATTTACTGTTTTTATATGTATTTGATTTAAGGACGCATGGAAAAGGTTTTCTGTATTTATGTGAAAAATTTCGAGAATTTTATAATTAAATCTATTGCAAAAGTAATCCATGCTATTGCAAAAATAATAGTTAATCAAAAATATTATTCAAACTATTTTTTTCTTAATAATTTTATCAAACAACAAGAGAAAAATAAACTTTCTCTTGGAAATTTTAAATAAAATATTACCTAAGCATGGCATACTAAATATAATGAATCTGACATATTTATAATTAGAGCATTTATAATTGGTACATTTTTGGATACATTAGAATAAAATATTTCCGAAACATGTAATTTATCTTCAATGGTTAAAGAATAATTATTTCCTATTAATTATTTCTTAACCATTAAAGATACATTACATTTTTCGGAAACATTTTACTCTGATGTACCCAAAACGGATTAGGGAATAGCATTACTTAATGTAAAAATTCATCAACGTCAAAATATAAGTACTTAACCAACGTTAACAAAATATTTATAACTGACCCCGCAATACTTTAAAATGTATAATATTTAAGACAATAAAACAAAATATTATTTGAGTTTTATATTTATAAATTTTAAGTGTGATTTGATGCTGTTCAAATAATTAATGGATTTTTAGTATATTTTGATTATCGATTATAATAATAAAATCGCAGTTAAGAAGAAATGAATAACTTTAAAAATTTTATGCAATTAGATGAAAATTTTTATCACATATTTTCTTATAAATAATATTGAAAGCAATGTCTAATTATTTAACAAATATTTTATAAGACAAATATCATGAGCTTTATATCTTGTTATTTAGAGCTTTACATTAATTTTAAAAGTTCATATAATTATGCTCTACATAAAGCAGTCATTTTTATTATAATAGTTCCTATCATTTGCATTAACTCCCTCTTATAATTTTTCTTTTTGATTTGATTAAAATTACTTGCTTAATAAATATGAAATGAATGAGCCTTTTTTTATAATGAACGAAATAAGCATTTTCCAGCATTTTTATTTTATTATTTAGATGCGAAATAATTAAAATTCTCACCTTTAAATTACAAGAAATGGTTTCAAACAACATTTATTCGCTATTAGTAGCATTTGATATATCGACTGAGTCTTTCTGAATTCTAATTATCTGAATTCTAATTTCTGAATTTTAATTTTTAAAATAATTCAGATAATTGAAATAAGGGCATCAGCAAATAAGCTTCATTGAGACACTTAATTAAATACTTATTATAATTATCATATTTATTTTTTGCATTTTTTAATGTTAACTTTCCTTCGTAGTTTAATGTTTACTTGAATGAAAGTGGAATTTCTCACAGAAAATTAATGTTGTACTATGTTGAAAACGTATGGGTTTAATTTAATATATTTTAAGCATATATAAGTTTCTGTTTATTGAATGTATGTTCTTGTATATTTAATGTATGTTTCTGTATATTGAATGCATGTTTCTACATATTTAATGCACGTTTTTCTGTATATTTAATGCTTTTTTCTACATATTTAATGCTTTTTTCTACATATTTAATGAATGTTTCTGTATATATAATGTATGTTTCTGCATATTTAATGTATATTTCTGTATATTTAATGTATGTTTCTGTATATATAATGTATGTTTCTGTATATTTAATGTATATTTCTGTATATTGAATGCATGTTTCTACATAATTAATGCACGTTTTTCTGTATATTTAATGCTTTTTTCTACATATTTAATGCTTTTTTCTACATATTTAATGAATGTTTCTGTATATATAATGTATGTTTCTGCATATTTAATGTATATTTCTGTATATTTAATGTATGTTTCTGTATATATAATGTATGTTTCTGTATATTTAATGTATATTTCTGTATATTTAATGCATGTTTTTGTATAATGTGGAATAGAAAATTAAGTTTAACAATTGAACTCTTAATAAGAATTAAATATGTAATTCATTTATCACAAAAGCAAAAAAAATTATAATAGAAATAGGATTTAATAAATAGAAGAGAGAAAGAGAGGCAGAAAAAAAATTCTAACGTCAATATTTTGAAAAGCAAAAGTTTTTAAGTAAGGTTCTATTTTAACATTAACAAATTTATGTACAAACATAGATTATTCTCTGATTTTTTTTTTAACTTGAGCGCTGACCAATTTGCTGAACAATTTTTTCAAGCCAAAAAATGTCAGTCAGAAGAAAGAATACAGCATTTTTATAATAATTACATTTAACAGTCAGTTATAAGAGAAAATACTTTCACACTTCAGATCTGTAACAAATTGTTTTTAATATTCAAAATAATTTCATGTCACAATTAACATACATGTGTGCTTCTCAATAACAAATTAGAAATATACAGCAGTGTAAATGAAGAAAAAAAAACTCTTACTTGCATTTAATGAGAAAAATATGACAAATTTAAAAGAAAATTAGGAGACTTATATGATTTTATTTATTGAAATTTTCAGTTTAATATTAATTAAGTTCACATTTAAAGATCAAATTAGCTTCTATCAGCAGGAATGCAATAAGTATACTAACGAAGCATGAAAATATATATCTTTCAGAAAATAACAAATTAGTGCAATAGAATTCCTGCTGCTGATGAACATTCAGATAAAAATGATGATAATATAATGATGAAAATCCCTATTGTTCACGAAGTTATATTACATTTTTGATATGGCACAAGAGAAAATTATTCAGTCAGAACAAATACATCAGTCATACAAATAAATGAAGGAGGCAGTATACGCCATTGTTCAAGTGCTAAATTCATCCATTGCAGATGGAACCAAATCGAACATATCACGGGGATGATATAGAATGAATATTTTTAATAATTTCGATAATAATATAATATACCTATGTATAATAAAAGATTTACTTGCTATCACATATAAAATTCAGAAGTTTTCCCCCATCGTTATATATAGAGTGAATATGTTTTGAATTACAATAGCGTACTTTTTTTGTACAACAATTGTCTCTCAAAAATTCTATTTGTTTCAATTTCCAATTAGAAAATATGAAATTTTCATTCTTCTAACAGAGCATGCCATACTTTATATGTCAAAGAACCGCTTTTTGACTTCTGCAATAATTTGCATAATTTGCGGATTAAAAAGAAGCTTAGCAGTAATTTCTGTAAAAAGAATGAATGGATGGGTATATGGACTGTGGTTAAGCGGAATATTATTCATTAAGGGGACACAAAGTAAAACTATCAGATGCTTATTTTGTGTAAAGGGTAAAGTAGTATATTGCGAGGAATTTTTAATTTAAGGCACGTTTAAAAATGTTTTAATTAATTTCACAAAAATTTGCAAAAAATAAAAAATAAAATAAAAAAGTTGGCAGAAATTTCTTTTTATATATAGAGACCCAAATTATCAGAAAATTAAAGATCATTAAAAAACTTTTCTTTTTTACAAACATTTATTTTTTAAAAATATAATCGCATTTTTTTAATTCATAAAATATTTTATATCAAAATATCATAATTTCACTATTATTTTCAGCTTGTAAATCTGTGTAAATTTGTTTTCTTTAGAAAATTAATATGGAGAAAACTTATATAAAATATTTTTAGAAAATTTTGTATAGAAGGAAATTCTACTCATATGAAGTATAAAATAGTATTTTTATTACTTATATTTAAAAATAATGTCCAATATGTAAGAAAGAATATTGAAAAGATCAAAATATTTCAATAAAGGAAGTGTTCGTCTTAAATACACATTACATTATTATCTATGGAAGTTTATTATTGATTTTTTATTTCTAAAAATTTATTTCGAGGATTTTATAAAATGATTTTATAATTATTTAGTTATTTGGCCATAAAACATCTGAAGTAATTTAAATTACAAATTTAATAATCAAAATTTATAGAAACACAGACATCTTTTAAAAAATATTTGTCAATAAATAAGGTAGTTCTGCTTATGCAAATAAAAAAAATAATTTTAGAGATCTTTGAAATGAAAAAAAGTTCTTCCTTTAACGTGGAAATTATTTCAGTTGACATAAGAAAATCGCAATAAAAATTCAAAATGTGAAATTTATAAACCAAAATAGAAGCTCTGATTGACTTATTATCAAGTTTTAGTCCAGTCAGGAACTTAATACTGTCTATGCTGAGAAATTTTAGATTCAATCTCATAATCACAATCTTAAGCAAAAAGCTTTTTGCTTTATATATATATATATATATATATATATATATATATATATATATATATATATATATATATCCTAAATTCCTGTATTTAATATATTTATATTTATATTTATATATTTATATATATATATATATATATATATATATATATATATATATATATATATATAAACCTAAATTAATTAAAAAAAATAATTTTTTAGAAAATTAGAAAAAATAAATAATTTAAAATAAAATAAGTATAAATCTCTCAATTTCAAGTACAATGTGCTAAAGCAAAAATAGCAATAGGGTAGAAAGGGTTAATCAAAAATATAAAATAAATAAGAATTAATATATTAATGAAACTAAAAAATGTGAAAAGCAATAATTAAAAAGATACAATATCTCTCTCTCTCTCTCACACACACACACACATTTTTTTATATATATTAAAAAAAATTATTAAAAAGATTTAAATTTTATTTAAAATATTTCTACAGTACTATTAAATAGCAAACAGAGTTTTAATTATATCTCTGAATTTTGTAAATTTTAATCTGCATGTATAACTTTCTTATAAGATAAATTATATTTAAATTTTATTCCATAAACTTGTTCTGCAATATTACAACATACATTATGTCAAAATTTTTCGTCCAGAGGAACGAATTTACTTTAAGAATGTCATTCTTAACAATGAATTTATTTTCAACGAATTATTCTAGTAAAGAAAATGTCAGTATTAATAAAAGAGTTTTGTCAATTTGTATTGGATAAAGTAATTGGAAGTGGCATTTTTGCTTGATATAAAATCTCTTAAAACTTCAACAGGGTTTCTAACATTAAGAGTAATAATACATCTTGATATTGTGTTCTGAATTATTTGCATAAACATTATTTATTTTTCGAGAGAAAGAAAACAAATAAGAAGCTAAACTAGAATATAATATGTCATTTAATCTATGTACACGTTTTGATTAAGTCTTATTTTATTTTTCCTGTCACGAAACATTTAGAGAATCATTTTGAAAACATTAACATATAAAGTGTTATATTTTAGGTTTCTTTAGAAGAGAGTTTTCAATTAAAAATTCCAAATTACTTTTCAAAATAAACGCAATGTTAATTTTTTTTGTTACCAAAAATAATCTTTTTCTTAATTGTTATTAAAAATAAATTTAAGATTCTTTTCAAAATTTTAGGAAAATTGTCAAGAACGCTTTTTAATATTATGAGGAAAGAATGCATAAATTAGAATGTTAAATAAGAATAGAAATATTGAGGTATGAATTTATTGAAGAAAGAGGTATTTGATTTAAGTAAACATGCTTGCAAACTATGATTCAAATCAACAAAATATTTTATGTATCTGAACAAGTTTTTAATTAAACGGAAAATTACACTTTTTAATATTTTTTAAAACAGTTTATGCTTTTAACAATATGAAGAAAACATTTTCTTATCCATCATGTTTTTCTAATTTTTCATGATAAGTGGAAAATGGTAATAAGATCCATTGTATTAATAATGACTTTTTTTATTTATTTAAAAACAGATTTATTTTATTCAATCTCTTTCCTTGGGAAATACATTCTTTTATTGTGGAATTAATAATACACAAAAGTTACTAACATTCAGCCTTTTCAGTGGTTTTTAGCATTACTTTTATATATTCTTCGTTTTTTTGAAATAAATTTTAACTATGCGCAAACTCTTTATAACAGTTATATTTTATTTTATTGGAAATTGATGTTTAATAAAATTATAGATTTTCTCGAAAAACTACGGTTCTGAAATTTAAATACATTATTTTAGGTATTTAAAAATTATTGTGTTCTGTATGTTGGCTTAAGTTGTTTTTATAATGAAATATATTTTTTTCCAACGGTGGGCACTTTGTCAGATAAACCCTGTGCCACAACAAAGCCAGAAACTGCTACTTATTTGTCGTTACCCATCGGGCACCTGTGAACCAAGTCGCGTTGCCCACGCCATACCACCAAAAACCCATTTAAAGGGGGGGCCACATTCATACATCAACCAAAAAGAAAGGACAGAGAAAGAAAGTAATATCCCTGCCCAAACTGGGATTCAAACCAGGAACCCATAGCTCAGGAGTCAGGAACGCTAACCACTTCTTCAGCTATCGGTCGACTAAAATGAAATATTATTAATATATTTTGATACAGAATAAAAAGCCTAAGAGATCAAAATTTATGAAAAGAATTTTAATTATTTCTTATTATTAGGTAATTATTTCTTATTACGAAGACATAAATATCTTTAAAAATAATTTATATCATTTTGAAGTACATTTATAACTTATTCAATTGCGGAAACCATTGCCATACACCACCGCAACTCCCAACTTGGCGTGCCATACTGGCGGCACGGAAAACCCAATTTTATTTTATGCACTTATGTAAATTACTTAAGACTTGCTTGAAAACTCTCTGTCGTCACTATATAATCTTGTAACGTGTACAGGTATTCCTGTAGCACGCACTTCACCTCTTACTGCTTTTTAAAAATTATTTAATTTTATGGAATAATATTCATTTTGACAATGAACAGTATTTCGTCGAAGATGGTATTTCAGACTTCCTACATCTAAATCTTCGCACCTTTAATTGTTATTCAGACAGGGAAAAACACATTTCTTACACTATTTTATTGAATTTTATGCATAAAATTATCTTCTATATTGTTAAAGACCAAAAGTATTTTTAGAAGTGCTTATTTATTAAAAAATATTATTACATTTATATTAAATAAGGTCTTATACAGGAAAAAAATATTGAAAGAAAAAATTTCTTATGAATATCTGTAAAATTGCAGTGATAGTCACTGTTTAATTCTTAGATATCTCTTTATTTTTGTAAATTTCAAATAAATTTCTCAATAAGTTAAAAATAACTGATTCCTATCGCTGACTGAGGTATATGTATGATTATCAATATTTTCTGTTACATATAAATAGTTTATCTATTAAAGTTAAATAAGGTTCGAAAAGGTTATATTACTCGAACTGGTATTGAAAAATTATACATTTAAATTTACTTACTATCAAAATATTAAAAAAAATATTAAATAAATTTCTGCAAGTCACTAGAAAACAAAAAAATATTTCATTGATAAATCTGCTTTACCACATTTGCAAGAATTATCTTCAGCCAGCACATGAGCAGGGCGAAAATAACTTGTTATAGCTCTCATATGGTCTTACGTGTGATATCATTTTTTTTTAAATATGTTGCTACTTCCTAACAAATATCAATTTTGGGTAAAACTGCAATGAAATTGGTGGACAAAAATGCAAATTTATCTTTGAAAAAACTGCACTAATAACAGATGTTAAACATTGCCATCAGATGACAAAATATTTGTTTTTCCAATTTTTGTTACTATCTTATGAAAAAATGCATTAAAAATAATAAAAAAACTTTGCATTTTTTAGATTCAAAGAGTATTTTTATTATAAGACTACAAACACATGAAATTACATTCAGCAAATGTCAAATTAGATATAAAAGTAATATTTATTTTCTTTATTTCTGAATGTTTAAAAATATAATAAGTATTCATGTAATTATAGGCAAATGAAAGAGAAACTTTTCAGTAATATTAATTTATAATGATATTTTAATGAATTTCCTCTGATAAGTGTATTTATTTTCATATTTCTACTTATAATATACATATAATTTAATTTTACATATTTAAATTTACAATTATATGAGTCTTCTAGTTTTAAGAATAAATATTTAAATTTGATTTATCCTAATTCAATTAACAAATTAACAACATTTGTTGAAATATATGAAATCATATAGTTTCAGTAAATTAATTATACATCTTTCAATTGATTTCAAGCACAAATAATTTTATTATAATTTCTACTCGAATCTATTTAATGACCGATGTCGTTAGGTAAGCTAATTATACATTTAAATATTTGTTAATTGAATCTAGATTCTTAATATGTGTTTACTTTTATTTCATCTTTTAATTCAGTTAATTGATATTTTCAAATGAAATTTTCATTCATTTGGATAGATACACAATGGGTAAGTAAAAAGTCAGAAGTCCCTTTCAATGGGTTTTTTTAGTTTCAGTTATTTTGTTTCCTTCTTATTATATTAGACTCTGAATAGATTCCAAAAATTTTATTAATGAGTAAATTCTGCTGGGTAGATATTTGCTTATAAAATTTTTCTTAAGAAACTCCTTATATATAGTTTATTACAAATATTGATAATATACTGTAAATCAGAATTAGATTTTTTATAGTATTCATTGGTAGACAAATAAGTATTCATTTTAAATTATAGTATAAATTTCTACTAATATATTGCTAAAAATCGAAATAAAAATGAGCATTGTTATAACAATATGCATTTTGGAACAGATTTTTCAGAATAAAAATGATATTAGTATAAATTAAAAGCTAGAAGTAATATGACTATAAGAACTGGTAAACTATGTGAAAAGGTATAATTTTGGACTCTTTTAAAAATTTATTTTTACTCATTTAAAACTATTATAAGCTAAAAAACAACTATTTAAGTTGTTTTTTCTTAAAAAAAATCCCATCTGTGATAAACATTTAATAATATAAAGGCTATACTTTACTTATTTTTTAGATGATGTAATATCAATAAAAGATGATTACACATATACTTTCCTAGATACTATTATTATTGCAATTATGTTCCTTAAATCCGTTGAAGAAATTTGCTCATAAAGAAAAGAAACATTTTGATTCGTAATTTTAATGTTAAATTTATAATATAATTATATATATTACCTGTTTAAGTCATATAATCATTATATGTATTAATAATATTTGCAAAAAAAAAAATTCAAAATAGTTAAAATTTGTTCAAATAAGATAAAAGTTGTGTGTCATTATATACAACAAGTATTAACATTAGAGAAATCTGTGCTTTCATTTATAGATAGAAATGCTATATCTTTTCTTGGAAAATGAATGGATACTACTGCAAATAATCATAAATAAAGTAGAGGTATCTCTGAATGTGACACTGCAATCTGTAAATAACAGAATATAATCAAACACTTAGATTACAACTTGAAGGGAATATCTATCTTATATCTTCTTAACAGATGATTAGTCTCTTGCTATCTAATAAAAGATGTATGTCTTCTGTTGATAACAATTAGTCCTGTGTCCCATAGGAATATATAAAAGGTACAATCAATAACTTTAACATGTCTTTCAATAAGTTGTATAATAAGCATTGTAATCAATAGAAAAAATATATACGTATTAAATGACTCATTTTATAATAACTTGTTTTTTTATATAAATTATTAGATTTTAAATTAATTAAAAAATAATATTTTACAAAGTGATGATATTTTTTTCTTATTTCTACTATTTTGAATGAATTATATCTATTGCACAACAATTCTAACTGTCAAATTGCACTTTGCTATTTTCTATTGTTTAAATGCTATTAAACCATTCTTATATTAACATTTTAAAATATAATTATCAATAATGGGTAAATAAAATTGAATTTCACATTTTTTTAATATCTGAAATTTGTAGTAGAGATTGTAAATAATGCAGCGCTATGCAGTAAAATTTGTGAAAGTAAAAGAAATTTGCATAAAATTCAACTTACAGTGTGTTATATGAAATATCTCAATTTTAATGTCATAATACAAATGTCGGCTTAACATCATTTTCAACTTCCTGTAGAAATTCTATAACCAGAAAACTGTAGAAGTATTTCGATAATAGTCATCTTTAATTATTTGTTAATGTAAACAATTATTTGAGATATCATAATGCCTCTTTGATGGAACGTTGTGATAATCAACAAGTAATGGAGTTTACATGAAGGAAAATCATTGGCCTACCTAGTGGCTGTATGCAGTAACAGCTCATGCGAAATTCAACAACAGGATAGTGAAGTGAAATTGGAAATACTGGACTCATGAGAATTCGATAATCCGAAAGTGGAGGTTAAATATTGAAGTCAGTGGATCATTATAAGCATTTAGTCTCCATGGCAATGACAGACCGTATAAATTCATCTAAACAATAAAAATCATGTTGCTATACAGGAATATGATGTTGGAAGAAATGTTAATGGTAACTACTATGAATGTATCATTTTCTGTTGGTTTACGCTAGTGCACCGTAGACTATGCGTAGGATTTCTTTAAGCAGGATCTTATCATAAAATCATCGACACTTGTGGTTATATTAAGGTCACAAAAATAAAAATCGGGATATTTACTTTAAATCAAGATTTTTCCTTTTATTTGATGTTACTCATGTCCTTTACGGCTACGCGGCTGTACGCTAATTTTGTAAGTCGGAAATTAGCGGTAGAGAGGACAATGAAATAGAGTCTAGGGTGTGATTAAAAATCTCTGTCATGAAGTGGGACTAATTTTATCAGTAACCCATACTATTAATAGTTGATGATTTTAACCGTAAATCATTTTAATCGTAGATGATTTTAACAGTAAGTAATAGAATTCTCTGTAAAATTGCAGTTTGAACTCACTCTCTTCCTAAAAGGCTTTTCTGAAGTTAACTTACAACAAGATAACGTTGTATTCTGCAATGAGTGTGTTAAAGATATTTTTAGTAGAACAACATACTTTACCCTGTCTTTTCTCTCTCTCTCTCTCTCTCACACACACACACACACACACACACACACACACACACACACACACACACACACACACACACACACACACACACACACACACACACACACACACACACACACACACACACACACACACACACACACACACACACACACACACACACACACGCACACACACACACACACACACACACACACACACACACACACACACACACACACACACACACACACACACGCACACACACACACACACACAAACTATATCTAATTAGTGTGTTTGTGTGTAGTGTGTGTTATCTAGCATATCTAATTTTTTTGGATTAGGAATTATTTCTTGCAGATATTTCCTTCTTTTAATTTAATTATCGTTTCTACAAATATTTAATTTTATTCATCACGAACATTTATTGAGGATATAATGTTTCATATTTTACTAGTTAAAAGCTTATTTGCTTTTTACTCTATCTTTGACTGGTTTTAGTTACCTGCATTCATTTTTATATGCAAATTACTTGCTTCCTGAATATTTCATATCTCCTATTTATCTTTTCTCATAAGGCTTAACAAAAAAAAATGTTAAAATTTGACATTTCTAATTTTTAGTTTTCCTTCTTTTTTTCACCAAAGGAATAACTATAAACAAAAAAGACAATTCTGTTTCATTCCTTTATAACAGTCGCTTTTTTATTTTTAAAGCTCGATATTAACAAAAGAGAGTATACTTTGAATATTACATATAAAAAAATGTTGTACATTGTTCGTCTTTAAGACATTTTTATTTATGATAAGCTTTAATCTACATTTTTTCTCTTAACAATTGAATAGTAGACAGATACTTTTATTATCTCCTAATTCATCAGAAATAAAGAATGTGGTTCATTTTTTGAGACATGACGCTAAAACTGTGTATTGCTTTCTTAATGACAACTAGTTTTGAAATTCAAGCAAAAGAAACAACAATGGTGAAGTTATATTTTCTAAACTTCTGAAGTTTAAAATAAAATATATTTTTATAAATTTTCAGTTTATATAAACAAAAATATACCCCTTATTAATATTATGATAATGGATATGTTACCAGGTGTTTTGCTTAAAATTTTTATCGCGGACATATTTAAGTTTACAGTAATTTGTGATGTACTTTTGCAACTCAAAATTTTATTGGCATAAATGACAATCTGTTTTTATTTATTTGTAACAGCTTTGAATCTCTTAAAGCTTATAGCATTGATTCTCCTTTTTTGTTTGATATGTAGATTTGAAAAAAATATTTCCATATTAATTCTTTCCAATTATTACTCAAAATTTATATTTGATGGTTAGTTCAATTATAAGCCAGAAATACTGGAAATTGTTTCAAATTTAGGAAATTATGAAAAGCAACATAACTCAATTTTCTTGTATATTCATTTATACAATGAATCATATTCACCGATACAGTTTTGAAATTTCAGGAAATGGGAATTATGTTAATTGCTTTTGTATTCTCTTTATTTGATCAGCTATGAAAATTTTCTTTAAGCGATCCTACAATGAACAATTTGGAAAATATTCTTTACAGATCATCCAAAGGTGATTTGTAAGAAGTTCATCAAATTGGCTCAAGTACACCCTTATACAGTTTCAATAGGATATTAGTTAAAAAATAACTTTTCTGTGCCTTCCAGATTAAAGACAATATTCTATTACACATTTATTAAAAAAATTACAAACATAAAAACAAAAAATAATTTTTAATTTTAATTTTTATTAGTATAATTAGACTTTTCAATGAATTTAAATTAATTGTGATAGGAAATTTACCTCATTAACAAAATAAATTGATCTTTACAACAATTTTTGAAATCGATTATTTTTGATAACGTATATAATTTACCAAACAATGAGAAAAATACATTAACTATTTCTGAAAGATGTAATATAATTCCTCTACTACTTGTAATCCCTCGGGGGAGCTTATAACCCCTAGACTGCAAGTCCCCAGGGGGCGGATAGGGAAATGCCACTCTAGATTATCCTTTGGGTGGTAGAAGGGAAGTAAAATACTTTCCGCCGACTAACAGGTAGAAGTCCAACCTCCTCGGAGGCAACGACAACCATTTCTCAGTTGGAGAACATCTTGGATACTCAAGGAGATGATCAACAATGTTCTGCACACTCCTGGTCATCTTTAGTTCTCCCTATGAGGCACCAACCAACAAATCACTGTTTGTAATACAATTCTTCAAATGTGATATGGTAAAACGCACATACATATACACTTCAACTAAATATCTACATTTTTAGACTAGCACAGTGTTTACCTGAACTCGATTTATTGAGTTGTGGAGCATAGGTATTAATCCTTGCATAATATTCATAAACCTGGGGTTTCACTATTATGTTGTTGCTCTTGCATTTTGTATTGAATGTTGTTAGTGTAACTGCGACAAGGAAGAATTACATAAGTTTTTAATAAAATTGAGTGAGTGCAGAGAAAAAAATAGAAGATTATTGTTGAAAAAATTGTCAGATTCATTAAAAAATTTCGATGAAGATGTAAAAAAAAATATTGTTCTTTTCGTTTTAAAGGAATTTTTTTCTTCAAGATAAGTGGGTGGTCTAATTATAAAAAACTCTGATTCTCTATCATGTATTTTTGTCGACCCAGTCAAGAGGTGATTTTAGTCGATGTTCAAAAGAGTTACGCTTTAATTTTATGATCAAAGAGTAATTTAATGAAGATAATAAGACGAGCAGGCAGTGCAGGTAAAATATATGAAAAACAGATGAGAAATAATAATAATAATAATAAAAAACAGAGAAGTAAAGAAAAGAAGAGAAAGAGATGAAAATTAATCGAGAAAAAGAAAGATGCCAAACGAAAAATAATACAAAGATCAACGACTGAAACCTTAGAAGTGAGGGTACAAACCAATAACGAACTAAGTGGAAGGGCAGAAAGATAGAACTTGGTTAAAGAAAATCGAAAGGGCTTAGACGCTTGATATAGTAAAGATAGCAATATTGCAACTATGGGAAATAGACCGAAATAAGTTCATGACTTGACTATATAACTATTCATAACTCCTTTTCTAGTAGATGAGCTAGTTTTTCATTTTTTTTAGAATAGAAATATTATTCCTTATGCATTCTATCAATGTAAGTAAATACAGTGCTATTAAATATGTTTTTACTGTATAAAAATAACTATGAAGATTATATTATTTTAAAGATTTATTATGATATTTAATTTTAAAACTTATTGAAATCATCATGATTTCTTAAATGAATCATAATTATATATCTTTAAAAACCCTATTATTTTCTTTTGTTGAAATACAATGCAATCAAAAATCGCTTTCTAATTACAACTTCAATTTAATAAATAGTTCATATTATTTTAAATTTAAAAAAAAAAAACTGGGGAAAAGTAAGTAAATATTTTTATTCAATTATATAAAAACTTGTGTTTTTCAATTTTTAAATCCTTTTTATTTAATTTACTTGAATGTAGGAAAAGTGATTAAATTTTTATTTGCCTACAAAAATTATTTTTATTAATTACTAACTAGTTGACATTTTAATTTAACGGAAAGGAAAATTTTAGTATTGAAACAAACACTGAAGTTTTATGTAAGCTTCAGAAATAAAATTAGAATTTATTAGAAAATGTGTTTCTCTTACATTGTATTTTTAATTTCGGGAAAATTGTTCTCATTATGATATTTAAAAGTATTGTTTCGATATCATCATGCTATTTAGAGGTATTGTTTATATTATACATTTTTTCAGAGTTATTTATTGGATGTAAATTTTCGTATTTTGATTTAAGCTTATGTTTATGTAATTATTATTTATGTAATCCATAATATACACAATTATAATATAATCCAAGCTTATATATATATATATATATATATATATATATATATATATATATATATATATATATATATATATATATATATATATATATATATATATATATATATATATATATATATATATATATATATATATATATATATAATTTTTAAGCCACTTTGAGGCATATTTATTTTGTATCTTCAGTGGGTTTCAATTTTGAATTAATCGAAAATGGAAATAAAATTTTTTCGCCTGTGTTGACGTAAAACTAAATAATAACTCTTATGAAATATTTATGCTTTATAACATTCTTTTGTATTCCAAAGATAGATCTATTATGTGGTTGTACAAATTTGAGAATAATTTCAATAGACAAATTGTTATTTCCAGTTTAATGTTTTATTCGAAATTAGTATCCTATTTTTGCAATCAACTAAATAAATTATTTAATAAAAAAGTTGCTTATTTGTTTTTATAATTCTTTATTAATCAGATAATTTTAAACAAAATTAAAAACGAAATGAAACTTTTAAATTCTATTAGTGCTTGAAAATTGGCATCATGTACTTCTATTTTCAAACCTAACATCAGTTTTAAGAATCAATGAATGCTAATAAATTAAAATTTTTTACAAAATTATAATCTTGAAGGATTAAGAATAAAAATAGGTATATTAAGGCTCTAAGAAAGCGTGGAAAAATAATACTCTGGTTATGTCTTGGGTTGAAATGATATAGTTGGAAATACACACACATTTTTTAAAGAAATGTTAATTTAAAGAATTGTTTTTTGGTTGAATGTAAAGTTTAGTTTATAGTAATAAATTATAAATGTGATTCAAGCAATATATATATGTATATATATATATATATATATATATAATATATGTATATATATTATATATATATATATATATATATATATGTATATATATATATATATATATATATATATATAAATATATATATGTATGTATGTATATAATAAAAATTATTGAAGAAACCAAGAAAATTATACGAACAGAGAAGCAATATCATAATAGAAGAAATTCGCATTATTGTGAATTTGTTATTTCTTTCTCCTATTCCTACAGAAAACGTGAGGACATATGTGCTGCAGTTATCATTTCAATGCTATTTCAAAATGTTAACTATGGGAATGATCGAGCTTTTTATAAACTGAGAAAGCACATAAAATCTAAATTTTTTTCGAAAAAAAGCATTCCTGATGAACATGTTTTAACATGTGTTTCCATGTCTCTCAACATAGACTAGAAATAAAATGGTGAAAATCATACTACTTATCGTTATTAAAAATATTATGAACAAATAAAAATAACATTCGGAAGGTGATGAAAATAATTGAGTTTTACAGTACTTCCAAATATATATAATCTCAGATTATAAAAGATATTTAAATAACAGAACTTTGTAGTACATTTCATTCTATTGCCCGAAGAGAATGTTATTGAAAAAGTATTGTAATAAAAATTCACTTGAACTAAATTTGCGCAAATCTGAAATTGAGATGAGTCAATTCTGTGTTGAGTATTTTGACAAAAGAATATGACGCTTTATAAATAAGAAGTCATATTATGGGTCAATCCTAAAAGGAAGGTATTGGGTCAATAAGAAGCACCTAGCAAGCTGTTAATGATGCTATGGGAATAATAGTTCAATAAAGAACATATTCATCATCTAGAAGAGTCAAGGAGCCGTGGTAGCCTATTGGTTAGGACATCGGTCTTCCATCCGGAAGAGCGGGGTTCGATTCCCAATACCGCTAAAGACCCACCGAGTACATGTGATATATGTGCTCGTTAAATAAGTGGAATTGAATGTCCTGTGGTCAGTCATTGAGCAGTTACCATGGGTGCAATGGTCTGGAAAAATTTCCTCCCTCTTCAAATCAATGCCAAAATGAAGGGAGTGGATCCTCTGGTGGTGCCATCTATTGGAGGATATAAAAAAAGAACAAAGATGTATTTAATCCTTCGTGGTGCTCTGATTAAAATGAAAGACGCCATAGAGAACTTGGCTTGTCCAACCGTCATAAGCAGCAGCAACAGAAGAGTTAAAATTATATCATTGTGAATAATAAAGTTGATCGTTGAATTGTTGATATTAATTTTACTTATAAAATATTTATAACAAAAATCTCATTAAATTTCTTTGAAATGTAATATCAGATACTTATGTACTTTTTATAAAATATCCTCATAAAATAGATACTAAATATAGAGAACTACAATCCCTAAAATCTATTTAAAATTTGAAGTTTTTTCTTCAATTTAAATTAGAATATAGTTTCAATTAAAACAATTCGATTTTTTAGTTCATAATATCAGCAAGGATATTTTTTAAATTAGTGTAAAACCAAATAATTAAATGATATCGAATTTTTAATTTAGTATTTAAATTATAGCTTTAAGTGATGGAATACAAATTTTTATATATAATTAAAGTTCAGAATCTTGGTCTCAATGCAGTTACACGTGAATGTGGTATCATGCGCTTATGCCAATACTAAAATGTGTTTTCCTGTATCCTACATTTCAATATAAATATAGTATAGTACGTATACTATATTATAAGTTCCTGATATAGTTGTAGACAATACAGTTATATTCATTAAATGATGAGAAATTTTTCTTTAATTTACGAAGTTATTATAAATCTTTGAAACTTTCTCTGTGAAGATTATATACATTTTATATGAATTTATACCAAGATATTTAGATCTAATAATACATGAATACATATAGATGCATTCATAGATGCATACATAGAATACATATGCATGTATATTTCATGTGAACAAAGAAATAAATAGATTTTATAATACTTTCTTAATCAAACTATGAAGTCTTCGCAAAATAAATTTGAAAATAACTGGGTAAGCATAAAAGATACTTTTCTTCATTGGTGCCGAAATCAATATACTATTTACGAAGTTGAAAAGATGATGGGTTCTTCAAGACCAGGAATGTTATCTGCGAAGATAGTACCGCAGCTCACAAAAAAAAAATTCTCTTTTCCAACATTTTCGAAATATTGGTTCCGATATAAAAATCTTTTGGGAACTCAAAAGCTTCTACCGATATCAGATTCAACTGTCACAGGAACTATTCTAAAAAGACAAATAGAAGAACTCCAATTTTTCCGAATATCTAGCATTTATGTGATTTTGAAAACTTAACAAATAAAAATACTTTGCTTGAAAACTGTTTATCGGCGTATTTTAGTTCAAATTTTATTTTCTCAAAATTTTGAGATATGTAAAATGGTTATTACGAATGCTTTTCAAGAAATCAAAATTATTATGCATCGCTTTCTATTTTAAAAATGAAAAAATATCGGGGTAGTATTTTAAATTTCTTGAAAGAAATGATTTTTCGAGTTAACAAATTATGCATTAAAAATAATAAATATATTTCATAATATTGTTATCAGTTTATGAATGAATCATTAAGCAAAAAAGAAAAAAATATTCATGAATTAGCTAAAGTAAATTGTTTTTTATTTGTGTATTATTTTTGTGTATAAAATTATATTTAAAGTTAAAATATAATTTTATACACAAAAATAAATAATTTCAACAAGTTAAAATATAAAGGAATTAGAGCCTATTATTATTAGAAAGCATAAATAAATTAGTTATTTAAAGAGAAACTAAATAAATATCAATAAAATGTTCTTAACGACTCAAAATTATATGTAGATTGTTAAGAAATCAAAATTAATAGTTTTTTTTACTAGTTATTTTACAATCCACAAAGCACATTTTACTAAAATAATTCATACGGTACATTAATTAGTGGTTTCAATATAAATTTATTGCTAAAAAGGAACTAATATTAGAAGAAATTATAACTTTGAATTAAGTAATATGTTTTAATTTATAAATTGATTGTGTGTGTGTGAGTGTAATCAATTAAAAGTATGCAGAAGTAAGAAAAATCTATGTTGTAAAAATTTATTCAATTTGTTCCTATCTTTTTGTGTTTATAATTTATACATACTATATATTATATCATTATGACATTTTAATCACATTAAAGTATACAATTCCCACTGAATAGATTTATAATAATTATTAATTTACGAACTTAAATGAAAAACAAAACTAAATTCTTAAGAAGATGATTAAGAACTTGAAATTACACACACTACATTTTTACATATATATATATATAAATGTAGTGAATATTAATGTATTGAATTATGTTTATTAAATTTATGTTTAATGGTACTGTGCTTTAGACACCAAAAGTCACAAATTGTTCTAGCTCACCATCATAAGGACAAATTTTCAACTTGGAATTAATAGGTATTATATAATTATAGATAATTTTAGGTAATTATAGGCCGTATTAGATAATTATAGGCTATACATTTCCAAATTATTATCGTAATTTTACTTAAAGTTTCAATGAGAAATATTTAAAAAAAATATTTTTAAGAATCATTATGCTCAAAAATAATATCTAAATAATGAAATAACATGACTGATTTTAAAGTTGTGGCTTATACCTCAAGACTTAGCTGCAATCTAGACCATGTCTAGAAGGTACGATCTCAAAAAGTCACAAATAATAATTGGTGAAGTAATAAAGTCCTCGTGCAAAAGTCCTATGCAGTAGCAGAGATGTTCAGGGGAGACCCTATGCATAACTGCACTTAATACACTCAAGGTAAGATTTCTGTTCACCAGTATCAGTAAAGATCCCTATATGTCCATGATACTAATACCTGCTGAAGATGCAGTGGATAGCTCTATCACATCCAATTTTAATTCAATTACCAAGAGTTTTCTCATAATATCAAAATAAGGATGGAATTCTTCATATTTTCTGATTTTCAATGTTAATTTTTGAGCTTATTTTGGGGACGGTCAGTTCCTTACCAGTAGTTGATGAGCCAGAGGGCGCTTCTTTTGAAAGAATATCAGCAGACTCATTGTCATGAAAGCCCATGTGTGAGGGAAGCCCATAAAATAAAACTTTAGTTGCTTCGAAAGCACTTTAAAGTCTTTAAGAATCATGGCTAAAGTTCTATCTTCTACTCTAGACCTATTGCTTAGATGTGGAAAGGCACTACGGCTATCTGTCAAGATCCAAATACCTATAGATGCGTTTCTGAAATCAAAGTCACAAGTAATTTTTATTGCAATTAGTTTAGCTCTAAAGACAGAGCAAAAATCTGGATTTTTAAGACTAATTTGCACAGAGTAAGTAGATGACTTAATGAAAGATTCACTGTCACAGGTATAGTTGTCATCTCAACTGCCATCTGCATAAACCAAGATAGCTGAAGTTGTAATTTGGTTCATGATCTCAAAAGTAATCTGTAAGTGGGAATCAGGTAAATAATGTTTCTTGCTAGTCCGAGCATCTAGTTTAATCAGAATATATACGCCGGAAAAATAAAACATTGTTGGTACATTGTTGAATGTATTTTTCTATAGCCATATTGTTCAGAAGGAAATATGATATTTAAATCAAGATAGTAAATGAGTCCCTCTAATACCATTTTCTTCTTAACTTCACAAGTAAAAAAATCAAGTAAATTTTATAAATTACTTAACAAAATAGTTTGTTTAGTTTTTTTTAAGAATATAAAATAAAACTAACTTTTATGAAAGTGTGTGTCTGTTATATGAACGAAATCAAAAGTTTACAGCTCTTTTATTATAATTGTCATAAAACGTGAAAAAACTTAATATATGAAACATTTTTCACCCATGTTTCTTACTTTCTTGATTCTTAAAGGAATTCAACGAAAAAAATTTCTTTTCTAGTTACTTAATTGGTTGATTAGATATTGTATAAATGTATATATGAAATATTTGCTCCTCATAAACAAAGGAAATAAATTTTGATAATATAACTCGTAAAGTATTCTTCTAATGTTGGAAACTTTATTTTAAAAAGTTAATCTTTTTGCAAAAACTACTAGTAATTTAATCAAAAAATTATACAATTATACCCTTGTTTTATTGTCATCTATACAAAATATAATACATCGTTATGGATAAAAATGGTAATTCCTGCAATATATATATATATATATATATATATATATATATATATATATATATATATATATATATATATATATATTAAATGTTAAATGAAATTTATTTCTTCATTTTTGAAATGATTTTTTAAGAAAACTGTCATAAATATATCAGTGAAATCAAGGACTTAATTTCTCACTGGGAATATTTTAAATACTTATATATATGTATATATGTATATTTAAACTTAAACTTACTCCATCATCTACAACTGATTTTCCAAAATTACATTTCATTTTCTGTTATTTATTTTTACTCGAATGTCTGCATTTAATGGTTTTTTAACTCGTAAATAAATAATAGTAGAATTGTTTGTTTATATCTTCACTATTACAGAATTTGGTGGTTTCAATTTAAAATTTAATTTCAAAGTGCACTTAAAAATCTTTTATTATTTAAAAACGTTTTGTTACTTAAAAAAGTATGATTGTAAAAAAGTAATATTTATTTGCTGGCATGAAAAAAACGAAATATTTTATTTCCCTTTAAATTATTTAATTTTTTCAAAATTATCGCATGATTGAACAGTGTTGATTCATATTTATTGTATTTTTTATTTATTGTTAGAAAATATTTTGTTACATCCTATGTTTAAAGAAACAAAGTAAGAAATTTGAATTGTGTTAACTTATCTTAAATAAGCTTGATTTCATACTCATTAGTACTTTAATTAAAATGTAAAAATATTAAATTTCATTAAATATACTTTAAATGTAAAGAATTATTCTATAATTAATATTATGGTTTGTACTTTTTTAATGTTTTAAAATTCTACGTGATCTATATATTTCTGCAATTTTATATTTATTTTAAATATAAAATTATATTTATTGTATTTAGAAACCCTAAAAATCATTTTGCTTTACATATAAATTAGTTTTATATATTGCTTATATAAAAACTAAATATAGTATTTAGATAAAAATTTAGATATTTTTACAAAAAGAATGTAAATTGAAAGTCGTTCTACGTAAAATAAGCTCAGCAATTTTTTTAAACTTACAACCTTCACATTATTTATTTTATTATGATATTATTTCGGGTAACCATTTAAATTTGTAAGTTAATGTAATCTGTTTTATAAATAACTGATTTTTTAAAAATATAAATGTATGCTAATAATTTGTTTCCAAAATTTATTAGAGACTTTTTTAACATTTTGTAAGAATATGCTCGATTGAAATAGAAATCCTTTTTTAAAAAATAAATAAAATGCATTGTTGTAATATATTTAAAAGTTTTTTACTCATAAAAATAATTTTTTTTAAATGCACCATAAAAGTTTTATTATTTTTATATAAAATACTGGAAGCTACACTGTAAAATTTATGAATTTCCATGATTTTAAGAATTGTATTCTAAGTATACATTTATATAAAACATTATTTTAACGATAACATCAATTATAAATAAAATAAATGAACAGGTTTTTTCTAATCTTTAGTAACGATATTCGTGTTTCCGTGTAAATAATTTTCTAAGAAATTCCAGCAAAAGAGTTTTGCCAAGAAAATATAATCATTAACACATAAATGACTTTCGCTATTCTTTTGTAATTACAGTTTTAGAAACTTACGCATGCTGATAGTCAAACAATATTTTTCTGTCAGTTTGCTTTCGGTTAATTTTAAATACACGTTGCTTTGCAAAATTTTGACTTGTTCAATATAATACGAGATACTGAAGAAGAAAATGGGCCAATTACATTAATGATTTTAAAAGGGAGAGACAAAGAGTTTATTGATATAAGACTTTCAAAGTAACTAAAGTTCATCTTCAGAAATGAAGGTATCCAAAATTCCAATATATCTGTTAAGTAATTAAGGAAGAATTTACTATTACAAAATCTTTACTGTGACATGGAAAAGGCGTTGAGTCATATTCATCAATTAGCAAATGCAGCTGTAAGAAAGTAGGGATGTGGGTGTGTATTAAATTTCTAAATTGAATGTAAAATAGGAAAAATTTAAAATGTTTCATTTTAAGCAAATGTTGATAAGTGTAGTTTGATGATGTTGGAATTAGCTTGATATTTTTTAAATTGTACTTGAACCACTCTGCATAAATTTTACATATCATGTGATAAATTTCATTTTGTGAATGACATTTCTTAGCATTTTCCTTTAGGAAAATTTAAGTTAAAAAAGAAAAACTTTATAAATAAATCTTTAATTTTTAAAAATGTTTTTATTGATATTGTATTAAGTACACATATGAGAGTAATTTAGGGCATAATAATAATAATACAAAAGTTTACATTGCGTTGACAATAATGATTATGTAAGCAATTGACTAATATTAATTCGCATGGCTATTAAAATTTTAGGATCTATATGTCATCTTGTAGATAATGTCAAATATATTTTTATAATCAACAATTGTTGAAGTATTCAATGACTGCGAAAACAAATGAGCAATCTTGTAAGACATTTTAATGCATTAAGGAGCAAAATGTTTTCATTAGTTTCATAATTAATTATATGTTTCTTCTGTTACCCAAAAGTTTTACAACAAACATTTATATATTCGGAAGAAACTTGGTACACATTTGATAATTTTTTCGTATATCAATAAGTATTTATTTGTAATAGATTTTAAAAAACATAATTTTAGGTAGATGATATTAATTATTTTCAGTGCATTTACTATTGCACTGAATTACTAATTGTATATTGTAAAGTTAATTAAGCATATGTTTTTCTTGGAAAACGTGCTGCACATTTTAAATGTAACAAAAAGAAACTACTTTTGAACGATAATATAAATAATGCTTTTATTTGTTATTAAATCAAATTTATTTAAGTATTTCATATTTTCAGCATTATTTTTACTGTCCGTTATTTATTTGATGCTGAGGAATAAAGTGCACCTTCAAATAATTTTTTCAATTGACGTTTCTTTTTAAAATTCGAAAATCGATCAGGATGGAAAAGCAAAACATTTTAATTTGCATAGATTGATGATAAGTAATTTCTTATAGAATATGCGTTTCAAAAAGTTAAAATGTTTACCTGACGTCTTTGGTTTTTATTCTTTATTTTTATTTTATTACTTGCAATTATTTCGTATTTTGAGACTTATTTTCTATTTTGCAATCATAAAGAATTTTATTTACTTTTCGATTGTTTATATAATCGATAAATTACGTTAATTTTGATTGTTGAAGATAATATACTTTAGGGGAACTATTATTTGAGTTTGCAAACGTAATTTTGTTTTGGGTGCATTCTTTATGACTATTTCACTGTTTTGTTAAAAACATAGTAGAAAATTGTTTTTTTTAATTTTTTTATAGTAAATTAAACATAAAACTCTTAGGTATTTTACATGCATATTTATAATTGTCAAAAATAATGATTTTCCTTTTATATTCATTTTTATATAAAAAATTTTCTTAGGAAAATATGTTCGCAAAAAATTTATATGTTCTAATAGCACCTAAATTTATTATTTCAAAAGTAAAATTATTCAGCCCTTTCAAAGCGTAATGTTAACATTTAAATTAAAAACATAATGTTAACATTTAAATATAAATATAATTTTAAACTTTAAGCTTGAGTTCTTCACGAAATAGGAATCCTGTTGATTAAGGAATATTAAAAAATAATTTTTTTGCTGGTAGACATAGAGGTCTTCACTCTGTATCTAACGTTAATAATAGTTTAATAATATTTAGACTAATAAATTTGTTCAGGTATTTTCTCTTTCAAAAAATATTTTTTGTTGAAAACAATTTAAAATAAAAACAAACTAAAATTTTGAAATTTGAATTGCGGAAACTGTTTTAAAGCATGTGGTTGTGTTAATTGTAAGTGATTTCAAATCATTGGTCCAGCAAACACAAAAATTATAAAATTCATTTTTAAAAATTTATATATATTTTGAAGGAACTATCCGAATGCTATAGTTTTGTTGTTGATAGACAAAATTAAAAGCTTATTATATTGTTTAAGAAGATATTTTTTTTAAAAAAGTATAACTAACCTTATAGTGTAACATATACGCTAAGGTATGGTGTATAAAGTATACATAACGTGCATTATTCAGATTAACACAGATGTCAATATACTGTCCTGTATTTTGCTAACAAAAGAAATGTTATAGAATTACTGCATATTTTGTTTAACTTTAACAAGTAAGAATAAATACACTAGTAAATAATATTATACATGTCACATAATGTAATTTAAGCAAATCATGTTTGATTGTGCCAGAAACGGTGTAAAATTCATCGAATTATTACTTATATAGATTACTAATAGGGTTGTCTTATAAGTATATGTCAAAGCTATGGAAAAATAACTAATTTACTCTAATATTTATCTCTTGGGTTATAAATTTATTCAAAATATTAAACGAAGTGATAAAAGGGATTATTATTCTATTTAAATTATAAACAAATATAAGTGTTTGACAGATTTGATTAAAAACAATTATTTCAAACAAAGTTTAATATCTTATATATAGTTTAATACAGTATTTCATCATCCGATCTTAGTGCCATGAAGAAAATTTAACCTCAGTATTCGTAATATGTTATACAAATTTTCCTATAGATTATCGAAAATTTACAATTTAGTAGTTTTTGTAGTTTCTAGAATTCAGTTAAAGTACTTGCGTAATTAAAGAGTTTAAGATATTGATTAGAAATTTTATCTAACATCTTGAAAATTAGCAATTGATTATGTAAACAGTTACATACAGTTGAGTACAGATTAATTTGAACTGAAAAATCATGAAATAATTAAGTATTTCCTTAGAAAAATAAAAATGTTAACTCAAATTTACTAAAACGATTAGACAGTTTTATTTTCAGAATAGATCCATTCTCATTTCCTTAATTGAACATTTATTTTCAAATTGTAACACACTTTTATATAACATAATAACCTTTCCTGCAAGATATTTTAACATATTATAACAAAAAACATTGATTTTTTTATAAATTTTAAGCGTTTGTTATTATAACGCACGTGACTTTAATGAACAGTAGCTATTAATTATGTATATTGTGTGATTATAATTTATTATAAGTTTTATATGATATATTTTTATATAATATGAAAATAATTTACTTATAAAATTTGATTTACACTCACAACTTACATTTATAAGTGAAATAGATTTTTGTATGTGCGTCTGTAATCGAAAAATAATTTCATATTTTAACCATATTTACTGCATTTTACGTGAAGAAAATGTATTACTTTTCAAGGAAACATCATGGAGAATTAAATTTTTGTGAAAAATCATCCGATATAATTGTTATTGAAGAATATTAAATGCATCTGAGATGAACTTATTGTTATCAGATAATATTTTTAAAACATAAAATTAATTTTCATTTCATTCTTTCAATTGCAATGATTTGTCTTTTAAAATATCTTTTAGCATTTTGGTAGTAAATTTAAGATTATTTACATAAATACATTTTACAATATCAGCTTAAGATTATTAGAGTTAGCTACACACCAATGTCTGCATTAACACACACATAATATAACATAGCACTTTTTTACGCTATTATAACAAATTACGTATCACAACCTCAACTTTAAACCATTTAATAAATTATTAAAATAGCGAATTCAAACTACAATGAACTGAAAAATAATTACTTGTAATGCAATTTGACTATGAATTCGCTCAAAGTTTTCTAAACAAATGTACAAATAATTTTAACTAATTACCATTAAATGGGAATAAAATAACTAGAAAGAATGCGTTGCTAATTAGCTCTTAATAGCGCACAAAGATGCATAATTAGTTTCCAGTCGGTAAATGTTGTTGAGAAATTACAATTCGCAGTCATTTAATCAATAAAAATGGGGCTAATTATTGGCAAAGTTCATTGAATATTTTTCATTCGATTTCTAATTATTTGAATTTTACGTCCTTAGCTGAAGACGATACAAAGATTTTTAACTCATTATGGAAAATTCAAGTACCTGAAATTCAATAATAACAAGATAAATATTGCGTGATATATTAGAAAAAGGAATTTCTATGAATAAATCAAGGCTTTAATGGCAAAAGGAGGGGATTTCAAATGCGAGAATTATGTTTCATAAATTATATGTTTCATTATTTCAATTTAGTAATCAATTAAAGTAAACAGAAATTACAAATCAAAGTTTATCTTTCAAAGATTTAAAAATTTTCTTAAGTTTTAAATTATCTTTTAAATTCAGAATCCTTAGTAAATATACATATATATATTTATATATGTGCACATTTCTAACGATTCCTTCAAATAATACACTTAAAAATAATTTTTATATTTTCATTTTATATCATTACATTTTAATAGCATAGTCACACAACTGCTTTGAAATTTTTTAAATTATTAGTCAAAAATATGATTATATAACAAATTCTTTTTTTCTTCTATCATAATTATTATATAGAACAATCATAAAGTCATTCAATGCCAAAAAATATTTTAATAAATTTAAATAAAATTTATTTGAAATCAGGAAGTAAAAGTAAAATGTTAAAATCGCTGAAAACATTAAAATCTAAATTTTAAATTGTAATGAAAAAACTTCAGATATTTTATATATATATGCACATATATATTTATATATATATATTATGGTTTGTAAGAAGAAGATTATCACATTTTTTGTATAATTTATTTATTTGATATAATTTATTTAGAAATTTCATGAAATGCGAAACTTCCACAATAAAAATGTTAATATATGTTTAATATATGTGTTATAAAATGAAATATATTAAAAATGTTAATATATAAATACATTATATATTAACATTTTTAAATCGTTGAATTTTTAAAAGTGCAATTTCTCTATCTAAAGTCATGCTTAAATTTCGATTAGAAATAGTTACTATTAAATGCAAATGTAAACGATAGTTACAAATATTCATATTCAAAAGTAAATTATGTAAATTTTGAACTTTTATAATTATATTAGGATATAGTAATAAGACATATATTTTAGACTTCCGTACTTTTGAAATATTTTTTAAACAGACGATCTACGATTAAACGCTTATAATTACGGGAAATATTACGAAGTTAATACTTATCAAGTCAAATGTTTAATCACTAAATTATATACTTTGAATTCTAGGTCTTATTATTATATATTAACAAAAATAAGTTCTGGAAAAACTTTTTCAATGCAAATGTCATTTTTATATTATGTTTGATCTTAAGGGAAATTTAATTTTGTTCATTTAGCAAATAAAATACCTCCTAATGTCATAACAAAAAAAATCTTTTATCAGCTATGGGAGATCAACAGTTTTATATTTCTTTGTAAGGGATAAAATTTTAATTAAAATAATTCAATTATGATGAAATAATGAACACATTTTTTTCGTAATCAAAAACTTGTCTAAAATGATTGATATACACTACTGGCCATTAAAATTGCTACACCAAGAAGAAATGCAGATAACAAAATGATATTTATTGGACAAATATATTATACTAGAAATAACAAGTGATTAAATTTTCAAAAAATATATTTGGTTGGATAGATCCTGAGAAATCAGTACCCAGAACAACCATCTCTGGCAATAATAACAGCAGTTATACGCCTGGGCATTGAGTCAAACAGAGATTGGATTGCATGTACAGGTACAGATGCCCATGCAGCTACAACACGATGCCACAGTTCATCAACCGTAGTGACTGGCGTTTGGTGACGAGCCAGTCGCTCGGCAACCATTGACCAGACGTTTTCTATTGGTGAAAGATCTGGAGAACGTGCTGGCCAAGGCAAAAGCTAAACACGTTCCATGTCAAGGAAGGTCCGTACAATACCGGCAACATGCGGTCGGGAATTATCATGCAGAAACGTAGGGTTTCGCAGGGCTCGAATAAAGGGTAGAGCCACGGGTCGTAACACATTAGAAATGTAACGTGCACTGTTCAAAGCACCGTCAATGCGAACAAGAGGTGACCGAGACGTGTATCCAATGGCATTCCATACCATGACGCCAGGTGATGGGCCAGTATGACGATGACGAATGCACGCTGCCAGTGTGCGTTCACCACGATGCCGCCAAACACCGATGCGACCATCATGATGTTATACACAGAACCTGGATTCACCTGAAAATATGACGTCTAGCCATTCGTGCGCCCATGTTCGTCGTTGATCACACCATTGAAGGCGCTCTTGTCTATGACGCAGCGTCAAGGGAAGCCGCAATCATGGTTTCCGAGCTGAGAGTCCATGCTGCTGCAAACGTCGTCGAACTGTTCGTGCAGACACTTGTTGTCTTCCAAACGACCCCGTTTCTTGACTCACGGCTCGTGAAGTGGTTGCACGATCCATTACGGCCATGCGGATAATATGCCTGTCTTCTCGGCTGCTAGCGATAGGTGGCCGTTGAGATCCTGCATGGCGTTTCGTATTATCGTCCAGAACCCATCGATTCCATATTCTGTTAACAGTCATTGGATCTCAACCGACGTGAGCAGCAATACTGCGATAAGATAAACCGCAATCCAGTACGCTGCAATTCGACCTTTATCAAAGTCAGAAACGTGCTGCTACGTATTTCTCCTTCTTACACGAGGCATCACAACAACTTTTCACCAGGCAACAACGTTCAAATGCAATTTGTGTATGAGGACCTGGCTGTACAATTTCCTTATTTAAACACAATGTAGGTGTCGCTACTGGCGCCTGCTTTGTCTGAATGCGCTGAAAAGCTAATCATTTGCATATCACAGCACCTTCTTCCTTTCGTATAAATTTCACGTCTGTAGCGTCATGTCGCCTTTTTGTTGTAGCAATTTTAATGCCCAGTAGTGTATTTTACCAACTCTTGTATCTAAAATATTTAAATTAAGTTTACGAAACCAGTTAATATTAGAGAAATGATTTTTTAAAGTCAATATTTTAGTATTTTGTATATTGAATTGCATGTAATAATAGTAATCCACAAATTGCATGTTTATTGTATTATATAATTTGTTTCATCTTTCTTTTTATACCGATATATTTTGCACATAATTAAAGTAGATGATAATAATTTTACGAAAAGTAGTTACGAAAATTAGTTTAAATAAAAGTAGTTGATAATAGTTTTACGTGATGATTACTTTATTCTATAATAAATTTTGGTTAAAAATGGCTTCTATTTAATTTTGTAAAATATTTCAACCTTAAAAACAATGACTTTTTCTTATTTGCTTTCTTTATATTATTTGATTTTGTTGGTGTGCCGTGAAGTGACTTCAATGTTTTCATGTAATAGAGTTTCCATTATTATGCATATCAATTATTTATCTCTTTTTTAATTTTTAAACTTTATGTCCTTATATTGCTTATTTGATGAAAGAGTTTGCATTCTATTTCGAAAGCAAATCAGTTATAAAAATGATGATATACATTTACTTCATTCAAAGGAAGTTAATTATATTGGTTTAATAAATGTTGAGCACAGTTTTACACAAAAATTATGGTATTATAAAGTTATTTAAACTTAAGAAAACTTTACTTTGCATTTTAAATTCGTATCTATTTTATTTTCTAAAAAAAAGGATGGTTTCTTAAATTATTTTTTTGATTTTTGCGTATTATTTATGCTTTCAAAATAAGTAAACGATCTTATAATGAAAATATTTCAGCTCTATATTCATTAAATATGGGAAATTAGGTCATAAGGAATATAAATACATTTCAGTGGAAAGTAAAAACTTCCAAAAATAGTTAAATTGAATTAAGTCTTCTGAAGAAAGTAAATTTCTTTGATATAAATAAATTAATATCAGAGAAATCTTCTATTTGAGAATTATGTTTATTCTTTAAAATATATTTTGAATATGTATTTGAATTAAAAATTAATATTCTTATACATTTCTTGAGAAATTTTTCGGTATAATCTTCTTAGTTAAGAATTAAAATCATTCATATAATAAATCATTTTATAATAATTATTTTGGTATACATATAGGCGCATAATTATTACAAGATTAGTTTTATAATAAGTAACAATTATTTGATAATAAATATCTGTATACGAATGTACATTTTAAGATTAAAAGACTTTTAGATTATAATCATGTTTTAATATTGATAGAAATTTGTATTTTTTTAATTTAAAAACTAGATTTTCAGCTGTAAAAGTATTAATTAATTTACATTGATAGAAAAAAAATCTAAGATTTATATTGTTTTATATATTTGGTTGTAATAGTCAGAAAAATTGTTTTTGTTTTTATGCTTATTGTGTTGTAAGACATTTAATTTTTAAATAAACATGCAAGTTGATTCAACAACAGTTTTTTCATTATTTCTAGAGCACTATAATTATCCATCAAATTTTTATTGATCAGAAAATTTAAAACTATAATTGATGATTTTGCTTGCAGTATTCTTAAAACATCAATCATAATACGGATGTAATTTCACATAAATGAAACTGAGGTTTTTTTTACAAAGTTATCAAAAATATAAATTTGGTATTGATATTTGTATAATATGTGAATTTTTATTTTTATAAATAAAAGAAAAATGTTTTCAATAAAAAAATGCAAAAAAACATATATAACATAAATGTTAGAAATTGAAACATGCATACAAAAAACATCACCTAATTTTATTTAGTTGGAACAAATATATATGTATATATATATATATATATATATATATATATATATATATATATATATATATATATATATATATATATATATATATATATATATATATATATATATATATACAAAATACATATATATATATATACAAAATACATAAACATACATACATATATATATATAGTTTATGAAACACAAAATTTTAAAAAAATGATGATAATATTTCAAAAATAAATAATTTTTTAAATTTAATAAACTTATCACAAAAGCCAACGACTAATTAAAACTTTTTGTAATTGATTCATATAATGTTATTTACGTTTATATTTACGTCAAGTGTTTCTGATGGATTATATTTCTGAATTACAAAAGAACAAAAGCTCTGAAAAAGATACAAAAATAAATTTTGGAAAACATATAGGAAGTGTGTAAGGCCCAAAACTCATCTTTCGTTTTTCTACAGTTGCAGGGATCATATTTAGGGTTTTTCTCTTTACAGAACGCTATTCTTCTGCGTTGTTATATTGAGTCAAGCAATTTACTTGACACTGCGCACCTACATCTTAACAGGCAAAAGTTAAATATGTAAGACTAATAAAGTAATTTATAAATGTCTTTTTATAGGTAAGCCGTATTTTGATGCCATTTTTTAAGTTGTCTTAATCTTCATCAAATATTATTTACCTCTCAAGAGAATTAGCTTTATTGATTACAGAATGATTAAAACTTTTACCTGTACTTCAACAGCAGGTAGGTTCTAATCTTATCTCGAGTGTGGTTGGTTTTAAAGGTACGGAATATCTTTGAAATTATATTTCCTGCCCAAAATATCCAAAGTTTGCAAACAACTGATAATGGAACAACAAATAAATAACACAGGGTAACTTTTGAGACATAATGAGTCGTATTTATAAATCGTAAAGAAGCAAACCAGATTAACTGATAAATACCAATCCTGATTGAAATGCATGTTAAAAACATAAAAGTAACAGGTACTTACTAATGTTCATCAGCATCTGGTTTCGAAAGTAAAGTCATTGAGTCACTCATCAGTTTCATCCTCGCTTTCCTATTATTCCAAACTTTTAGTTGGTTCTTGAGCCATAAGTGAAGCCTTAATTGCTTCTTTAATTACACAGCCAACATGCTAATATTAAAGCATAATAAGAAAGTAATATCATTAAATGTTTTCTGTTTTAAATAGACGATACCGACAATTATTTTGCTTTATAGCTGTATTACTGAGTAGTGTCTTCAAATCAAATGGTGTAAAAGAGATATAATACTCCCTATTAGCTGATTTGGAGACATTTTTCTTTAGAATGTTTATAACTTTAGTGTGTTACGCACTTACTAATGCATTGTGTTACGCACTTACTAATACATTGTGTTACGCACTTACTAATACATTGTGTTACGTACTTACTAATACATTGTGTTACGCACTTACTAATACATTGTGTTACGCACTTACTAATACATTGTGTTACGCACTTACTAATACATTGTGTTACGCACTTACTAATGCATTGTGTTACGCACTTACTAATACATTGTGTTACGCACTTACTAATACATTGTGTTACGTACTTACTAATACATTGTGTTACGCACTAAGAAAAATATGAAATAGTACGAAAAAAAATATATCAGAATATATACTTAAAAAAAAAGTAATTTAAAAATACTTAAAGTTAAATAAGAAGGGAAATACATTTTTTTGTAAAAATGAGATCTGTACATTTTAGTTATTGTAAGTTTTTTTGAAATATTTGTAAGCAATGTGAGAAATTTTAAGGAAGTTATACAGATCTTTTATGTTTAGGGATTTAATTTAAAAATGTAATTTTTATGTTGAATATTTACAGGTTATTTTTTCAGTTTGAAATTAAATTTATTGTTTTAAAAACAAATAATTAACATTGTCGTAAAGAAAAAATAAGATGCTATATTAAAATAATGAAAAATCTTTCCAAAGAAAAAAACATAATAATAAGCTTAAAATAACTTTTATTTTTCAGTTTAAAACAGTACAAAATATTCTTAAGTTCAAAAAAATTGAGCTATAGCTACAGTCTGGATTCCGACTTTTAGTTTCTTAACAATATTTTCATGTTTACACTTCTCATATCAATTTCCAGAAGAAAAGTTTTTAATAAACTTCCTAAAGAATATTCTTTCATTAAATTTATATACATGTAAAATGTTTAGGAAAATGAAAGTATATACTGCTATTTTTATTTAAAACTGAAAACTTATTCAAGGATTTACTGAATATTAATTAATTACAAGTTTCGAGAATTAATTTAATACAATGCGAGATCTTCAAAACATTTGAGACAAATAAAAAGTATAATTCACTGACTTAAATTTTTGTTTAAATTGAAACTATAATTTGAAATTGTTATTTGTCCATTAAAATTCATGAAATTAAAATAAAGTAACGTAAAAAACATAATTATTTCCGTTTTGTCCATAGAGAAGTAATTCGTCAAATAATAAAGAACTAATTTTAAATGCCATTGAAATTTTTCCTCTTTCAAACTAATTTCAAATACAAGTTTAATTAATTTAATTAAACTAATTTGGAGATGTTTTATGAGCAGCTTTAATTGTACTATTTTTTTAAGTTTGATCATTTCATGTTAAATGCTTTTGTGTTTTCATTTCATTAATTTAACACGTTGATATAATTATTAATAAATGAAAATGTTAAATTTATTTTTCACCGATCATTTATATACAATGTTTTAATTGTGTAGGTAATAAATTTCTAAATAAAATCTTTCCAATTTTTATAAATAATTTATGGATGAATTGAAATTTAATTTATATCTTATTTATTTTGATTATTCTTTTGCTGAACATATTTAAAATTTGAAATTTTGGTTGAAATAGACTATAAAAATATTGTATTTTATGTATTTAGTTTAGCGATATTTTTTAATAGTTGATTAGAGGCAAATTTTTTTCGAAATTAACAATTGTGGGATTTCCTTTATTGTTTCAGCACAATTAAAATATAATCAAAGTTAGTTAATAAAGCTAATAAGCGAAGATATAAACTAATTTCTCCATACTATTTCAAGATGCATAAAACAATTACGTTACTCTAATAAAAATGTTTGATATATTCAGATATCAATGTTTCATAATTTTTTGAATAAAAATAAAAGTATTTTATTTTTTTGTTATTCTTTAAAATATCAAAAGAATCCTATCATTTACGCATGATAAGTAAATATTACTTTGAAACACTTTAATTTTTCTATCAGAATTTATTTGAATAAATTTACATATAAAATGTTTTTGTAAATTAAAAGCACTATTAAAATAGTTTTTACACTAGTTGAAACATTAAAGCTGAAAAATCTTGTGTTTAATTTATAAGCAAGAAAATTTACCTTATACTTCTGAGCTGCTATAGTTATTTTAATGTAAATTTTTTTGTGCTAAGAGAAAAGAGAAATCTAATCAATCTGCAGTGATAAAAGAAATCATTTCATTTTTACTCGTCTTAAAATATAAAAATAAATTAACAGAATATTATAAATTCTGCTTAAAACTAAATTTGTTAGAAAATTTGATTTTAAATATCATTTATAGTTTCATGAGTTACGGAATGGGTAAATGTATGAATGAATTTACATATCGAGGAATAGTATTAATTTATTGGATAATTTATCAATTGTTCGAAAAGAAAATCCGTTTGAATGTAGTGAGTGTAAAAATTACTTTCACTTTGTCATTCTTTGCCTAAGCTGCTAAAATTGTTGTTTCTGTAAGAATAACCAGAACTAGAATGCACAAACTTTCAGTATATCAATAATTGAAAAGCATTTGCCTTATTTTATTCCTCTAAGTAATTTATAGTAATGCTGTTAAAACTGAAATCGGAGATATTTTTTATTTTTTCACTTCCCATTGTTTATGCAAATGACGTGTAAAATTTGGTTTAAGCATCTCTAATATTTTCTTACTTCGTCCACTAGATGTCCTACCCATCAACGGAAGACAATTTATGCTTATTCTTTAATAATTTTACATTAAACTCAAATTTAAAGATCTAAACTCCTTAACCAGTCAGTATATAACACTTTTGAAATTTATATAACTGTGGTAATGGACTTGTTCAAACTCAATATATTGTTTTCCTTAGTACAAAGCACGATAAAAGGAACGCAAATTATTCTTGGGTGGCATAAAGTGTGGTACTATTTTTCTGTAAGATATCAAACATTATTCATTACAAACAAAAACACTCTGCTCTAAATTAAATCAGCATTTTCTACGTTCTCAAAATTAAAATGATTGATATTTTCTGATATCATATTTTCATTTGTCGAATGACTCTTATCATAAATGGTTTTTCAAACATTACAATCTCCTTTATAAACCTCATGGTTGGAGAAAAGGCAAAATAATTAATGTTGTCTCATTAATAGATTTTACTTATAAAGGGTAAAAACGTTACATTTTAAGTTTCAATATTCAGCATTATTAGTTACTAAATGTTAATTCTTGAAAATTTCACCATCTTCAATTCTATGATTGAATGCAAAATTGGAAAAATAAGATGGTTATTAATAATGATGGTTAAAAAAATACATAAAATTCAGTTTAAAAGAACTCAACTTAAAATAGCTTATAATTTGTTTTGTCGCATTTTGCTTTCATTTTTGTCATTTCTATAAACTCTCAAATATTTGTGTGAATACAAAATATTTCAAAATGAAAAGACTCAAGAGAGCTTAAATT